>PGIR01000141.1:0-107963 GCA_002812735.1 Scedosporium dehoogii
AAAAAAAAAAAAAAGGCTTATGATTAGATCATGGCGTATAATTTAGTTAGAGAGCTTTGCTGCAGCTTAAGAAATTGAAGTCGTTAATCTAATAGTAACCCTCTAATTCAGCCAAGATGTCTCTCCGAGCAGGGTCGTCCCGCTGCTTTGATCCAGGGTAGGCGAAGCTAGGTCTAATCTACCCCATCTCCAAGTAAATCCTGAGATATCCTGCACGAGTTTTCTGGCAATAGGACAATGATCGGAATTGGGCATCAACACCGCCATTCTCATTGGGACATTCATTCTCCTCACAATATGGTGAGCGGGGGTTGAGGACAGCCATCAACTTCCCTGTCCTGAAATTGCACAGGATCATGCGGGATTTGCGCCCAGGGCAAGGACACCAGACTCAATTGGGGGATTGATCTTAAATGGACTCCATCTTCAAACAGTACTACTCCGTTTTTAGAAATAGGCTTATTCTGATCGTTCCTTTTGAACAGGGATCCTGCCTTTCGTCATTATCCAATGCAACGGGAAGCCAGCGTAGCGGCAGAGAAACCAATGAGAAAATGCCAGTCCCTGCTCCGTCTTGATTAAGCAGTTCGCATCCGAGGCAACGTCGGAATTCGGGCTAACCCTTCCTTATTCCGTGCGTTGATTCAGGGGAAGAAGAAGCCCCTGCACATAAGCCTGCATGCTCATTCCCCCGAGATGGCCTATCAGCGTTCAAGCAAGGGCGGAACGAGGTTTGTTGACGGAGTTCGATGCAGAGTGTCACGGGTGCGGCCTCTTATTTTGTGGTATTTCGCTCTTCGTGCTTGGCATCCTCCTTCCTAGCTCTTCTGTCTCGAAGCCACAATACCAACATCGAAGCCACTTCTGAATCATGGCTACCAGACGACGATCGCGACTCACCGCCCTTGTTGGGGCTTTACTCGCGGCCTCGACGTCGGCCCAAACCTGCGACTACTCAAAACGGGGCAACTGCATCAATGCCGAAGCGAGCGCGTCCGTGAAGATCGACTTCCCTCCCTTGTTCACCTCTCCGCCGACCTTGGTTTTCGCCATCGACAATCTCGAAGACAAGGATGTCCAGGACTTTCTGAGCGCAGATAAACAACTTAAAGCCCCTGCTGGTAACGACCCGGCGCAAGCCATTGCCTATTGGTTTGAATACGACAACAGCACAGTCAACTTCGACTCTTCCCAAGAGAGGGTGTACTATTCTTGGGCGTTGGAGTCCAACTCTACGAATGATATTGGGGGCAACGATGGCGGATGCGAGAACTTGTTGGGTGCGCAGTGCGTCAGTGATCTAAAGTCGCTTTTCACCGGCGTAGGAGACAAGGTCGCCGAAAGTCTTGTTGAATTCTTCCACTCCCCACCCGCGAGGATCAACTGTCCGAACGTGCTTTGGGATGATGGCTCTGGAGCTCCCCGTTCAGCTTTGGGCGGAGTATATGCCACTCCGTTGTGGGCAGGCGGTATAGTACTAACTAGTGTGTATCCTGTCGATAACGGTCGCTAACGATGTTAGGTCAATGGTTTGCGAGATTGAGCAACCTTTTCGCTATCACGGACGACCCCCTGCCTTCTGGTAACTCTTCATACACACATACCGCTCCTCGGCTGCGGTACCGCTCGTTCGAGGAGCAAAAGTCTACTGCCATTGTCGCCTTTACTCTAGGCCGGTCATTGTCAGGAGGAGGTCGGGACAATGCCACCATAAACACGGCTTGCCTCCGAGTGGGCGATGCACCCTCGGGTTCGGGGAAGACTGGTGACTCTGGGAAGACAGGCGACTCGGGGCAGGCGGGTGACTCGGGTAACGGTTCCGCTATCAACTCCATTGGCTCGACTATGGTCCTCGGATTGATTGCAGCTCTCTGGGCAGTTATGGTTTAAGTCTGGGCTTTTTACGGGCCGTAACGGTGGAAGAGCCACCTGCCGGTCATCGATAGAACAGCTCGACGAGGAAGAAGAGAAGATAGCAGCCTCGGCAGCGGCCCCTGCGTTCGCTCACGAGAGGAAACGTAGTGCGGCGGCTCGAGTCGCTGCGGGCCCCGTTGGTATTTCACCGAGTGTGGCGTCCGCTCGGCTTGCCAGCAGACCCCGAGAAGGAAGGCTTGGTGCTAGTATTCACATATATCGGTGCTCTGGTATACCTATTAGCAGTTAGCTAGCAGCATTGCAGAGGCCGCGAGTCTTGTCATTTACCAGTAGACGGCCTCTCCCTGTAAGAGTTCAACACACGTAAGTGCACAAAAGGAAAATACTCCCCTATTTATTCGTGGTCCCTTAGCTCCCAGTACTTAGATCGTGTAGCGGGACGAAGACATGCCAAGACTGGGGAAGCCATATCTACTTTCTACGCGCCTCCTATCTCGGGAGATACCGGGGCGAAGCTGGGATTGTTCTGTTGGCGCTAGGCTGTGAGACGTGATGCCCCAATTCCCAAGTAGTTCGCACAAGAGCTGGGGCGGATCATGACCGTTTAGCGTCCTGTTGCGACTTCCACGGGTGGAGCAAGTAACAGGCCGGATACTACTTTGCGTGACCGGATTGATTTCCGTCTTGCATTACTCTAGGAAGAGTGATAACGAAAGATCGATCGTAAACCATTTTCAATTGGCGTTGGAATGTTACTCTTCAAAGCAGAGCGGATACCCCGTTTAGAGATGGGTTTAAGAGTGGGCATGGGATGATCGAAGACGTAT
This sequence comes from Scedosporium dehoogii, assembly GCA_002812735.1. Taxonomy (NCBI): domain Eukaryota; kingdom Fungi; phylum Ascomycota; class Sordariomycetes; order Microascales; family Microascaceae; genus Scedosporium; species Scedosporium dehoogii. The sequence goes on from PGIR01000141.1 coordinate 2,703, forward strand.
CGAGCCTATTACATTTCGGTTGGCAAGACAGAGAAACCATCAGATAAGGAAATACGCCTTCCTCAAGTCGATATCTAGGAACTTCAACATGGGAGGCCACTCACGAACTGGACTGTGTCTGCCTTATAGATACGGGAGACAACTGCCTATCTGTGCGTGGTTTGGGATACTATTCTAGATATAGTTCGCAGTAGTGAAGTCAAGAGCCAGGATTAAGATGGGCTTTAAGCTTACTCAGTAGACCTGAAATTATCAAGAGAAACAGGGAAAGGGGCTGGCCTTTCGCAGTATTGGTACGTACCGTCATTATCCTAACTCTACTCAGACCTCTTAAGGGTCTCTATTAGAATGATAGGGCTATAAATGATGAGGCGGCCTTGTCTGCATTTCAGGTCTACTTTATGGCTTCGATTTTTCGAAGGTGGTGAGACTGACATGCCAGTCAAACCCTTGATTGGGAGCAAAGGCTCATCACGCCCGTGCTGCATGAATTTCGTTTTGGACGTTTCGGGGACTCTACTCCGAGTGTCTCTCACGAGTCCAATGGGATAATATCGGCGAGATGGGAGGTCGTGGCACTGAAGCTCCAAACTATACGTTAGAGGTATAAGTTAAGATTCATGTTTCCTTTTTCTGGGAGCGGCGTCTTTTGAACCTATAAGCCTAGACACGCGGAAATTAGCAGAGCTGAGTCTTGTTCTATCAAGATATGGCTCAATAATATGCCGAGTCCCGGGATACGACTTCGTAGAAGTTAGTTAAAACGCCTTATGCTCAGAAAAAGCAAACACCGGGGATTTAGTCCCACTACCAAGGCCTCCGTTTGAGCCCAATTCAAGGACAATGCGCCGATCCATGGGGCAGGTCTCAGAAAGTTTTCAACCACTTCTAGTCACCGCGCTCTTAGGTGTCGGGAAGGATGAGACAGAGGGGAGATCATCAGGAGACCGCCAGGAGGCTCAGAAGGGAGCAATCAAATATGAAACATTCTAATAGAAAATAGTGACAAAAAAAAAAGTGTTGTATTAAAGGTACATGTCGAAATACCCATCGGCGGTCTTCTACGTGTTTCCACGAGGCTAAGACTCCGAGGCATTTACAAATCGGAACTCGTCTGATGTTTGTTTAGAAGACGACAGCCATGACCAAGGCAAGGACACCAGCGCCGAAGAAAGTCGTTGCCTTGGCGGCGCCAGCAGTGACGTAGCCGCCCTCGCCGCCACTGGAGCCACCCTGGCTGCCTCCAGCACTACCACCCGCCTGTCCAGGTTGGCCAGGTTGACCAGGTTGGCCAGGTTGACCAGGTTGGCCGGGCTTGCCGCCGCCGGTGCTTGTTCCATTGCCTCCATTTCCACCGTGGCCTCCGTTTCCTCCATTGCCACCGGAGCCTCCGTTGCCTCCGTTGCCACCCTTTCCTCCGTTGCCGCCATTGCCGCCAGAGCCACCGTTGCCACCGCTGCCACCGCTTCCACCATTGCCGCCGCTGCCACCATTTCCACCATTGCCACCGGAGCCTCCGTTGCCTCCGTTGCCACCATTACCGCCGTTTCCTCCACTACCGCCAGAGCCACCGTTGCCACCGTTGCCTCCATTGCCTCCGTTACCTCCATTTCCTCCATTACCATGACCCCAGTTGCCGCCATTGCCACCATTACCTCCGTTGCCTCCATTACCACCATTACCTCCGGTGCCGCCGTTACCGCCGTTACCGCCATTGCCACCGTTTCCACCATGGCCTCCATTACCCCAACTGCCACCGTTGCCGCCGTTTCCTCCATTCCCTCCATTCCCACCGTTTCCTCCGTTGCCCCACTTGCCTCCATTTCCGCCGTTTCCTCCGTTCCCACCATTCCCTCCATTGCCACCGTTGCCGCCATTGCCAGCGTTACCGCCGTTTCCTCCGTTACCGCCGTTACCACCATTGCCTCCGTTGCCACCACCGTGAGGCCAGCCGGGAGGCGTAGGCTTCTTAGGAGGGTTGGGAGTAGGCTTAGGGCACCAAGGACCCTTGCAGTCCTCAGGGCAGTAAGTGGTTGTCACGGTCTGAGTAGCCGTAGTAGTCAGAGTAGTGCAAGCACCCTTGGCGCCGCAGTCGATGACAGTCGTGGGCACGACGGTGGTGAAAGTAGTCGTGACAGTCTCCGGGTCAAGATCGGCACCAACCGGAGAGGCGGTGGGAGGATCGACAGCTGGGTCCGTGGTGGTGGGGTCGACGTCGGTGACGGTGTCGTTGCCCTCGCGGCGCATGATGTAGTTGTCCCTAGGGATGTTGACGGCCGCGGCGAGAGCCGGAAGGGCCAAACCCACGTAGATACCGTCAATGAGCCTCATTTTGATGATAAGACGAATCTGCTAGACAAACGCAGTAATACAAAAGAGTGTATAGGTTGGGAATAGAGGGGATTATAAGCGAGTGGAAGGTTGGCAAAGCCTTTTGTAATGAATGAGCCGAAACGAGTGGATTGCTTTGAAGTGCTTGCTTTGGTGATGCGGAAAGAAAGAATAGCCCGATGGAGAAGCTGGGAAATCCCACCAACTTTATACCCGGTTCGGGGGGATAAGAAGAAGAGGGAAAATCACTCGCAAACCCCGATCAGATGGCAACAGAGAAACATTCTCATGCAACTGTGACACCAATCTCCATCTTCATTCGGGTGTAGTACTTGCTCGTTTGGACGCGGACGCGCGAGCATGTCACAACATTACGGCCCAAAAAAACGTCCGTTCGTATGATGTGCTGTGTGTCTCGTATCGGAGGTACATTTTCCTGACTCTGAAAGGGGCCGAAGTTCGAGGATCCGAGCGTGTCTCCTTGGCCACGGCCTGGCCAGGTGACGCTCGATCAAGTCCCCAGCGTCCGGGTTAGGGCCAGACAAGTAGAAACATGCACCATAAGCGTGCTGGGTGAAACCGGCCTAATTGAAAAGGAGAGAGCTCAGCGAGAGGTATTTCGATGAGCATTCAGCTGGGCAAAACATTGTGGAGTAATATTGGCCGTCTTGCAGCAGGGACAGGTGCCGCAGCTCGGCATGCTTCGCAAAGCAGGCCTTTCCCAGGCTATATCAGGATAGTGACACATTGTGTGAGACAGTTCGAATTACAGGTACCACCAGAGCTTTGGTGGAGCCTAGACCCAGAAAAGAAGAAAAAAGCGCGAGGTCATCTTCGAGTGGGCTGTCTAGTCTCTAGTTCTGCCTAGGCATAAATTAAGAATCGGGGCGAGGGTTTATCCTTGGGAAGTCGGCTGAGAGCGAGTTCCAGCTGAGGGCAAGAACGAGCACCGATTCTTTGGAAAATGGACTTTGTTGTGTGGGAGAAGTCAAAAGTTGGAAGCCGCTTCCGATAGGTCTATTCGTCCTATTGTTATGAACCAGAAAATCCCCTCGCTAGTACCAATTGAGGCAGGTTTTGAGGGACTAAAGCCAGGGGCAATGTCTTAGAGTTATATTGCCAAAAGCAAAACCTGAGAAATAGCAGCCAAGCAGTTGGTCAATTCTGAAGTGTGGGAGCCGGCGAAGAAGCAAAGCACCGAAAAAGCAATAAGAATGGCCCCGAGATTTAGAAACTCACCGAAGTAACCGGAAAACTGGGCAAGAACCAACTGAATCTCGCTCGTTCCGAAGATCAGGCCAGCCAAGTTTTCATCGTTTACTTCGTTCTTGACGTCGCCCGAGGTATTCAGAGAAGATAGCCGAGTACGAGTATTAGCCAAACCGAAGCAGTGGCGCGTCGCATCTGAGACAGGTTGCCTGGGTTTTTTAATCGACTCTGGCGGGTTCCCGCGTCCAGCAAATGAGCCTCTTCCAATATACTGTGGCTAAGATTGCTGCTTGCTTCGGTTATTAGCAGCTACTTTCGTATAATCTGAATGCACGCCAAGTCCTCTCAAAATAGCATCGACATGGCAATAATTTGAGACCATCAAGATTACAAGCGACTCACAACGCCATCCGGATTTTTTTGATTTTTTTTCGAGAGCCGTGGGACAATCCACGGACCCGAAGAGCCGTTTTCGTTCGATCGGGAAATTTTCATCGAGTTATTGCCCATATTGTAAGAGTGGGCGAAGAACCGCGTCTCAAGATGAAGATGTGGCACAACGGCACAAACGCCCATATATCACATATATCGTCAGGTGAGACCCTTGCCCCTGACCCTGACGATCTTGATGAAGAGCGGGAACTTTCTACCTGGGCTCGGCTCTTCTGAAGAGGGGGCTTGTCATGGAAATCGCCTACTGGCATTTTACTAGCGCGCTTCCCTGCGACAGCAATGGTTTGCCCAAGGTTTGCACTGGGAATAGACGTCAACGCCGCCGAACCTGATGTTTTCTCTTAAGCCATCGACGGTAACAGTCAGGCCCTCCAGCAATTTCCCCTCATGGAAAAACGAAGGCCATGCGCGCGTGTTGTCTTGATTCTTCTCGTCGTAGTGTCGCAGTGTCGCCGGTATGACGCCGTGGACAGCCCTACAGTTATCGACATTCTAGGTCCTCCTTTACAGAATATGCAAGATCGAGAGAGACACAAGCAAATGAAAAGACCCGTATGTCTAAGGTGATCCCTAAAAATTGCTCTAGTACCAGTCATCGAATCTTCTCGTCCGAAATCCGAAGGATGAATCGGTCCATCGAGAAACCGGATGGGCTTCGCATGAGACCTTGAGAGACTCGGAAAAATCCGCAACGAAAGGAGTTAAATTATCTAGCTATTTAAGGGTCAGGAACTTTCCCCCAGGTGAGACTTGGTTCAGTGTGCATTGAGATCTGTGTCACATTGGAAATTGAAAACAGTGAGGCAGGCAAGCAAGCCCAGTCGAGACATGGGACTTTTGAAGGATGGCGAAACTACACATCGACTTGGGCCAGGGGTCATATGTCTCGTATGGCGAGGCTGCGGTTTAACAATATCTTTACCTCCTTTCCCCCTTTTGAATAACATGACTCCGCGGCAGAGAGCAGATATCAACCGGCCTTGGCGATATCAGGGCGGTCGTGAAGTGCATGGCCGATATTAGAGATAAATACTCTTTGGGCCCTCCAGAATCCTCTTTTGCCTTCTCTCCTTGACTCGCTAACAACTCTTTCAACCTGGTGCAGATAACTCTATTTCTAACGCGAGCTGCGAGGAGAAAGGCAGCGACACTCCCAGGTGTCTCTCTAGACACGAATCCCAAATGAATGCTGCCTGAACGGGGACGAAGTAGGTGCTCTCCTATTGATTCCTAAGGCGAGGGACCCGCGGAAGTCATAAATATTCCATGAGCGGGCAATGAGACTTACGGGTTGGACCCAACAGTCGCTAGAATTGGAATACTTTCTAAAAGCCCTTTCTCCTGGTACGCCTTCCCTAGTCTCTACTCGGTCGCTGACATCTACAAGATAATTCATAGCTGAAGTAGTTTGGGTTTAAATCGAGATGTAGAATTTAGGATAGTCGAAAGGGGGGACGGCTTCCAACTTCCAAGCAACTCACTCACTCAAAATGCTCTCCCATGACCAACCCACTTATGCCCCCAATTCGCCAGGAGCCAGTATTCAAGCCCCGGCCAGTATTTCATATCTTCAAACCCGCCGCAAATCCAATACCCACAACCATCTCCATCTCCATCTTTCTCTTCGTAGCCAGCGCCAGCGCCACCACTCCCAGTATCAGGGCCACTGCCAAGCCGGAGCGCCTTCCAGAATCTACCCCTCGACAGGTCGTCGTCCGAGTAAACTATTAATTTATCTCCCAACAGCTTGTAGTACTTCATCAGCAAGACATACCAGCCTCCTCTCTGGATCGCCACGTGGAGTTCCAAATCACCGGGGCTGCGATCATGGTCGTGTCCCTGTAAGTAGGTTCGCATCATATTCTCCACGGGGCCGAGGAATATGGTTTCAACCTGTGAGATGGCATCCTCATCTCTAAGGTCGCCCGGAGGAGTCAACCAACATTGAAACGAGATGTAGAGACGGCGGAGGTGCGGAAATGTCTGTGGTATCATGTTGCAAAGAATGTGCAGTGGGGAGTCTGCTTGATCTTGAGCATTGGGATCGGCATCCCAGAGGGGCTTGACATGGTCAAAGATGGGGTTCTTACATCCCCTTGCCTGGATGGTATTCAGCTTCCACAAGAGCTCGAGGCATGTAATCCTCTCTAGGTGGTGACGTGGAATAAGCCGTGGCAGGTGGAGCTGCAAGTCTAGGCTCGAGAGGTGGAATGTGTTCGTGCTGTAGAGGATATCAATGCCGTCCGCATAGCTATGCGTTCATTAGTTTCACAGACTTTTTTCCCTTCTTGTTTTTTGGCCAAAAGACAGCCAAGGAGACCGGCGCAAGGGCATCAATAACCTACGCCTGTCGACAAGCCAAAAGCCATCCCATGCCCCCCACGAAACACGACGCACCATCACCATTATGCCACTGCTCCACTTGGCAGTTGCACAATGATTCGGATCCCTGGAGACACCCTTTGTACCACTGCTCTACCGGACAGTTGCACGTTGACTCGGATTCGGATCCCTTCAGACACTCATCGTCACAGGGCTCTATCGTCCTTGAATGCTCATCAGCAGTGTATCTCTGCTGTATTTCGATTTCGGAATACCCAGCACGCCTGTGGCAAACGCAGCCAAACCACTGCCAGCCCTGGGGCTGGGAGGTATCAGGCACCAGCTCTGAGCCCAGATCGCAGTGCCGCCGACCCATCCGCTGCGCCGCTCCCTCTTCGATCACATTTGCTCCGGGTCCAGATGCCTCCGCATCTCGTGGCTTTCGCGTAAGCGGGTGACGGTACGACAAATCCACATGCAACGTCCGCCCGCCCAACGCTTCGACGAGGATCTGGCGGCGTACTTCGTACGGTATGCGGCCGAACAGCCCATAGTTCTGCACAAGTCGCGAAGAATCCGGTTCCTCATCCCCATGGGCTGACTCTCGTGCCAAAGGTTGTGGGCATGTCTCAAGAAGATAGGGGAGGGATTCTAGATGCGGACGCACCGGCTGCTGCGCTCTTTCCTTGCCCTTAGGTTTAGAATGCAACTTACCCCAGATCCATTTCCTAATGCCGGCCATTGGCGTTGTTGAAATGTAAGACGGAGCCGGAGAGGTCGTGGCTATTCGTAAAGAAGGAAGAGGAAATACAAGATTCTTCTTTCAACAGATGTCCGTTTTTTCGTTGCCGCATGGAAACGCGGAAACAAGGGTTTGGACCACCACCCAAGAAACACATGGGCGAGCAGATCTTCCCCCTGCTCAGCCAATGTTGGGTGAAATTCAAGGTCATGACACGCCATTTCGACGCGACTGGACAGTATCCAAATGCAATATAAAAACACTGTAGGCGCCGTCATTTCCAGCACAGCTTCTTACAGTGCTGTAAAAGATGTACACTGTAGATTGCTAACCTCGACGTCTCCCTGCATCGCCGCCCTTTTTGTCGTCACATTCGCCTTTCCTGCTTTTCTTTCTTCCCCATGGGGCTTGGTCAACCAGCATGGACACGATCCTTGTGACCGGTGGGTAGCTCATTTGCTCATTTGCTCATTTGCCTGCGTCTGTCAGCCGATCTATTCCGACGTCAATTTAACCTCTCATCATTTTTGACCCTGCGCAGACCGCTGAACCGAAACCAGAACCAGGACTAAAACTCGAACGGTTAAACGGTCGAATCTGTATTAGAATACTGGCATGACCTCTCGCGGAAAGGAGTCCTGCCTGTTCCTGCCACTGGAGATATTCGCCTTTTACTGTTATCTAGCATGCCTGTCCCGGTACCCCTCCTCGCTCGATTTGGTGACGAGACTTTTAATCTCCAATGCTTAATTCTACATACGCTTCTAACTGCTCGAATGTAAGAAACTAGTAAATTCGCAACAGGCTTCCATACTGGTGTGTCCATCAGGCGAGGGCATGCAATCTTCGCAATCTCCATGTGCCGCAACTATCGGAAGTAATAGATACCACTAAAAATCACCACCACCCCCCCGGGACCCTTTATCCTTTCTTCTCGACTCCATGCGAGAACGTCAAAGACCCTGCATAAGCGAAAGATTTTCCGACCTCTGTTAAGAGTCCAAAGGTCTTAGATCCATCTCAGAACCCTCAGGTGGGGGGACGTCCTTCTTCAAATCGATCCAAAATTCATACCTCAGACATCCGACTTGGCGAGACCCTCCACCGCCGCCGTTGTTGCCTATTATTTCGGCACGGTCAGCTTCAGCACTGAGCGTTACGGGTGAAAGTTGTGTCAATGACTTACAAGCCTCCCAGTTGGCGCGCATCAGAGAGTAACACGTATGGTCCTCGTTGGCCAGAGGCTTAGCAATCGACTGTTCCGGGAACATCGTGCAGCCTTTGATCCATGACACCCTATGCTTGTGTCTCTTGTAGTTGGGCCTGCCGAATCCTGTCGGCCCTTCGTAATATTCAGGTGCATCGCCAGGCTTCATGACTTTGTCTTTCCGCTCTTCGCAAAAAGCAGTGCTGGTGTCGCTCTGCGTTGAGGGTGGGACGTCTGGGTGTTTGTATGCTGGATAGCATTTCAATTCTCCAGTTGTTGGTGGTACCGGTCTGCTTGGATCTGTGACATGCCAGCTGAACTCTCCACATCCAACATTCAGCTTTGCGTCGACAAAGAGTCGGTCGCCCGGAGATCCGTGGTTAGAGCCGCCTGGTTCATGTCGAGTTAGTGGTTAACAACATCGAAGCTTTCAATCCGACAGGAGTACATGTATACACTTACAGTCGCTATCAACTAGCTTTTGATAGGCTTCCTTGCAGATGTTATTCTTTTCCAGGAAACATTTTCCTTCCTTGGGCTTCCAATGCAACCAGAACTTGAAATTTTTGTAATTGTCTATGGTCTCGGGCGGAGATCTGGCTTCCAATGTAGCTCGACGCCTCTTTGCAGCAGCGCCGATTTCATTGCCATATATGTCGTAGATCTCGGGCCCAAACTCGGCGTCCTTCTCCATTGCATGCGGACAGAATTTGTCAGTGATGTTTCCGAACCACTTACTAGGCGCGCCCGATCTGGGCATGGGGCATTCTGGAAGGAGTCTCGTTTCTTTGGCTTCCATAAGCACATCCCACATTCTCTGCTGAAGCTCGGGGTCACCGAGGTGGACAATCTCTGTCCCCACGGGGTTGCAACTGCAGCCTTTCGCCTCTCCCTATCACGCGGAATCAATGATGGTTAGCACATACCTGGAGAGATAGATCAGACAGCCCGACGGTATTTCCCCCCCCCCCCCCCCCCGGCCCATTCTTACCTGTGAACAAGCCCATTCCAGCGGTGGTGTTATCTTGGGGTCAGCAGTGTTCTCGACCAACGTTGGCGCACATGCTTTGTCACAATCGCGCTGAGAACAGTTGTTAGCCTCCCCCCGAGACGCCAGAAATGCCTAGTCAAAAGAGAAAACTTACGAAGCCTTCGACCTGCCCACCAGTCGGTTTGGGGCAAGCCTCTGTCGAGGTAGTAGGAGCAGTCGATTTTTGGGAACCCGATTTCGGCTTGGTGATCTTGTGAATGCGATTGGCGGGGACCTTGTATACGGGATGGAGGGCGTCACCAACCCCAAGGGAAGACCAAAGTATGGCCAAGAACGACCCTCCGGTAACTGTAGCATCGGCCATCACGTTGGCCGCTGCGGCCGCCTCTGCGATAGCCGCGGCTTCCTCTTCACTCGAGAAGACAATGGTCTCTAATGTTTCCGCTGCCTCTCCCTCCCCCTGGGCACCCTCAAAGAAGCCATCCGCATCATCGCTGAAGTAACCTTCGTCATCCCCAGGAAAGCCCCCTCCACCTTCCCACCCCGGTACTTCACCGGGAGCTCCCTGAAAGCCTTCGTCGATTTCGGCCCAGACTTGGTCCGTGAGTTGTTGGCCAAATGTGTTCTGGAGCTCTTCGTCGGCTCCAACTCGCTGGACAAAGTCCGCCAGGCCACATGTAGGTCCCTGGCGCCTGGCATTATGTGAGCGGCGGATTCTTTTGGCGCAAGGGGTGGTCTGTTTTGCAATAGCCTCGAGCTTGGCTCTAACAGCAGGGCTAAGGAGGATGTCAAGACCCCCATCAGCTGCCTTGTGGGCACTGACTCCCTGGGTAATGGTAGCCACTTTGCTGTCCTTGTAGGTTGTGGTAGCAACAGTGATGTAATTGGGATCAGGTCCAATCCACTAGATAGGGAAGAATTGTCAGTTTAAGTCAGAGTTGAGGGCCTTTCGAAGAAGGAGTGAAAAGTTTATATTTACGCTCGTGAGGCCGCCCAGGTCAGTGAGGTATTGTGTATTGACGCCGATTGAACCCTTTCTATATAGTAGTGCCATGATAAGTTAGCATGAATAGAGAGAGAAATTTCTCAGGCAAGTTGTGGAGGATCCCATCTTACACTTCCTCTGGTGTGGGAGGGTTAATCCCTATCTCCCCAGGTGCTGTTGGTTGGATGGCAGCGATGAAAAATCTACGATGATGTTAGATCAGGTATCCAATCCGTGGAATAAATAACGAGGAGAAACGGCCTACCCTGGCTTCTGTTGAACTGCTGCGGGAGACTCCTGGCGAGCTTGAAGAGTGATCGTGCTCACTTTGGTACGAAACACTGGACCATCTCTATCACCCAAGCCAAAAGATGTGGCGAGCAGGCCTAAGGACACAAGCACTCTCGCACAGCTTCGTGTGCTCATCGTCAAGAAGAAGAATTTAAAGCGAGAGTCTGAGGGGATATCTGTAAAGTGTACCAGGACAGTTAAGGATTGGATTGTGATGCAGACACAGTTTGACAAGGAGGAGGACGCAAAAGAAGGGATTAAATAGAAAGGAGCACGGGTTTAACGACTTACATGTACCAGGGTGGGCTCTTACCAGATCTCAATCCACTCTCTCACATCCATCTCACTCCATCACCTCGATTGTGCCAATTTGGATTGTGTCATGTCGGTTCGTACAGCAATCCGTCGAAAAAGTTGCGTGGCTGTGAATATGCAGGCATGATCTATGTTTATACCGAATCAACATCAAGTGTTGATGTTGGTTCTCCATCCAACACCGGCGCCGGTCAATCGCCCAAAGCCGCCCCTGATAACAGCCCACATCTGCATATCCGAAATCCCAAGCGCCACCCCCAAATTCAACCCAGCCAAGCCCTGGACATGACCAACAGTTAAACCAACAGACACTTGGGGACCTCGGCCTCCATCGTTACTATCAACTTCCCGGCCAACCATGCCACCGTAACAAACCGGTGAAATCCATCATACCCAGAATAGATTTTGAAACACCTCTATGCAGCATACTATATGAGCCTCACGACAGGCCGACGACCTCCAAAAAGGTCAACATGCGAAGCACATTTGGATTCGGCCCGGCTCCCATCATCCGCCATTGCGACCAACACTGCGGTGAACTAGGACCAACGAAACAGATTCTGATATAACATCTCACGATTGAATCGAGAGGAGCATTTGTCGGCTTCTAAAATAGCTACGACAGCCCGTATCCCACATCGTGTGCCAGATATGTGCGCAAAGGATCGTAAGATCCTTCGAACACAGCCTTAGAGAACGGCTAATCGAGGATCACCAACATTATTCGGAAGTTTGAGGACAACTAACCTTTTGGACAATGGCCTCAGGCTTCTGGCCCGTTAGTAGTAACTGGAGATATTCTTGTTGCCCTGTGTGGCATTGTCAACCGACCTCTATTGTATAAAGGAGGCCGGTATCTGTCAACCTATCTCCAGTCTCTCGGCAATGGGAGATATGCACGCGACTCTTGCCTCACAGCTACAACAACCTCCAGCTTATTTATCCACCTCTATTTCCATCATCATTTGCCCATCATCTTGTAAAGGGTGCTAAGTAAAGACTCGCTCCCCGATACAACAAAATGCGTTTCTTATCATTCGCTTTGATGACACTGCAGCTAATTTCCTTCCTCGACTTTGCAAATGCTGTGAGATGGACGTTCCACAAAAGTTGTTGTATGTTCTCCCCCACAAACTGAAGGTCAGTCGCTGATATGATCCAGACGAGGATGAACGGGCGAGAGAAGCGATTGAGGAAGCAATAAAAACCATCAAAAACCGTGGCTCCATTGCCGTAAAGCAGCTCGAAGAGAGTAAGAAACGCGCTATGTTTGGTGGGAAACGCCCATCCAGGGAAGCGGCCGAGTTGTTGTTGGGACCGGACAACTACAATGAGAAAGCCGACGTGATGATTAGTCCGTCAAGTTTGCTCCCCATGTGTCCGTGAATGTATGCTAATGATTCTGCAGAGAGATTTGAAAAGTGGGCTTCGTTAGACGATGAGCCTTTCGGAGCGCCCCAGTACATGGACTCGGAGGAATGGAGGGCGTTGCGGAAGAGCGACAAGGAAAACCATGGCCATGATTTTGTAAGTATTTGACATGGGGAAGTTAAAGCTAGACGCACACACGTTGCTCACCGTTTTAGGTCATCTGCTGCTCGCCTGAAATCCAAAAAATAAATCGTGGTGGTATTCAGGAGTTTACTATAGATGCTGTCCGTCAAACGGTGGTGGAAAAAACGAAAAGCACGCTGGTGAGGATGGTGGAGGATATGGAGAAGAACCGGCAGTGGAGTACACTTGCCATTACCTACAATGGACAGGCCTATGTAGGCATGTTTAATCCCTCACAAGAGAAACTCCCCGTTGCCGAGTCCATCACCTTTCATCCACTTTATATCCAACGCCTGCGCAATGCCCCTGGCTTCGACCTCTTTACTCAGGAAAAGATTGGTCTCATCTCGACTACAGCTTCGGCGTTGGTGACATTCCCAGCGCCGTCTGGCAAGAACGCACCCCGTATCGACATTCTTCTGGGGTTTGATGGAACACTTTCACACGAGGTGAGAATCACTTCCAAGATACAGTTCCCAAAAGCAACAACTGTCATCCCTCCCCTAGCGGTTATTCTGTTCTAATATCTGTGCTAGCTCTTCCATCTCACAGCATTCGGTGCCTTTAAAGATATTCCGGAAGGTGAGGGCGCGTATGGCTGGTCTAATAATGTGGCAGCAAAGAATCTCGACAACCCAGAACTGATGGCCTACTTAGCCCTAGTTCTCGAAGTCGTGAACCGAGGCCTGAAGGTTACGGCAGACGGCGGCGTCATTAGGCCGGGAGCATGAATTTTGATGGGCATATGCCGGCACTAGTCCTTTTTCTATTTCCTTCTCCTTCATTTCCCGTCCCTTATCTTTTGATCCTTTCTATTTTTTATTTTTATTTTTTCGTTAATTTAAAGTCAATTAATGGAAGTTCATCTCATCTCATTCATCTGCCCTTCCACTCCAATCCCCATAGTATGGAACGTCTACTAGAACAAATGTAGGAACAAGGGAATATAAGAAGCCGGAACAGAAATGGGCATGGTAATGAGTCGTGAATTGAGGGGAGAACCACAGAGTGAAACGCCTATTCCGAAGGCCCCCCACGAACTATGGACGGATGTAAGAAACGTTATCACTTAGGAACTCTGTAATTCCCGCCGTTCAGGCCTAGTTGGAGTTCCCTTGACGTGTATGTAGGGGTTAGCACTAAGGTTAACACCCCCACACACAGCTTCTCAGGGCAGCATTACGGCGACGTGGGTAGTACCATACCTTGTTGGGCGGACATCGACGACGCTCCAATAATTATTGGTCTGGGGAAACGTCAGAAACGGATGAAAACGATCCCCCGTCCCTCGTTTCCAGAGCCGAACGCCGGCCGGAGCTGGAATATCAACATAGCCGTCCTCGGGGACGATGGCTTGGTTAAGCGGTGTGCTCAGGGTGACCAGCCCTATCCCGTCAAAGGACGAAAGCAGATGTTTCAGTTCATCAACGCTGAGTTGGGTGATTGCAGTAAACTCCGGCTCTGTTGTCATGTCAAAAGTGATGCTACGAGCGGTTATCCAGATGTTGATACGCTGTAAGTTCTCGAACTTGCGAAGCCATAACCAGTGAAAGTCGTATACGTCGTGGACTTTGAGTTCTGCGTGACAAGCAAGGAGCTGTGGAAAGTTTGGTGTCAATGACAGCTCGAAGCTTCGACCGTACTTGAAGAACCCAGGGGGCTGGATCACGGTCCTGCCGATTAATCCAAGCCAAGGATACGGATGACAGGGGCCGAAAAACATTTGAATAGACTGCATGTCGGCGAACACGAAAGTCGTGGACTGGTATATCGACCTGATACATTCTTCAGAGCTATCGACATAATATGTTAGCCTTCCCGTGAGAAATTCGACATTCCGGACAGCTAACGAGTGTATGTTGTTTTCTAACATTAACTTGCATAGCAGCAGCATGGGCAGATATGGGGTTTTATTCGTCCCGGAGCTGGAGTTCTGACTGTTGATAAAACACAGTCCTGTCGTTAAAAGCCGGCTGACCGTCGCCTCGAATCCATGAATACTTGCTGCATGTTCTCCGCATGCCCAGTGATTGAGCCAGGGTGATTGGAGACGGTGACCGTACAAGGGATGGTCGATCGCATGGCAGGCGGGAGTGTCTCGCTGCGCGCATCGGGTTTCTAGATCAGACTGGAGCTTATCCTTGACCTCGTACTCTGTAGAACATGTCCATCGACAAAAATGCGCCTTGGTCATGTCTGCAATATTGCAATGCCACTCTATGTGTTGTCGGAGGCCGACAGAGCGCCAGAGATGGAGGTATATTACATCACGGATCTCCGGCGGTAAGTGCGTGACAAAGGCTGACTGCACCTGCGGATTAGGAGACATGGTAGCAGTGTCAAGACTCAACGGTGATGATACCCGGGAACTACTCAATAGATGACTGCCTTTGTGGTGGCGGGCGGTAATGGCGAGCCGAGGTGGAGCGTAGATGAATGAGCGACTCGCGCAGAGGCGGAGTGGGAGCAGGAAAGAAGGTAGGTCTTGAAACATGGACCGATCGATGATGGATGGGCCAACGAGAACATCCGACTTGATCCTTTTTGGGGCAATCACGTGTATGATGTAGTCCGTAGGATTCTGCGGGAGTGACAATGTGTTGGTTGGTTGTGGACTCGTGGGTTGGTGACCGCCGTTGAAGGGAGCGTTGGCTGCAAAGCATTCAATCTTCTTCGCCGCCTCAATTGACAATATGTTGGTCTACGGGCCGGACTAAGCTGTGCGTCGCTAGATCAGGACAATACACAATCTTGCAACGGGCCAGACGCTCCCTCACATACAGCGATGGGTTCTGCTGAGAAGTTCCCGGAGCCGACAATAATTGTAGAATTTCTGCAACTCTACCTCCGCCGTCAGGCGTCCATTCCACTTCCAAGAACGCCCGGGCCTTCGACACCAGAGGATCTAGTCCATTGCCCGGTGAGTCTCGGACGGGAAGAGAGTTAGAAGCGCAGCTAATAGCAAGAACCACTGCTCAAAACCTATCAGTGCGTGGCTGGTAGTGGTGTGGGCCAGTTTTCTGGATGCGGTTGTAAGGTCACCTTGTACCTAGGAAGTACAGTACTGAAGGAAAGCTGTCAGATGGGTTCAATGTTGGATTGAGGAATCCGAAAGCAAAGGATTCGCTGCCTCGTGGCTTAATGTCGCCAAACCTTCTGCTTTCGCAGTAAGTTGCAAGGCGGAAAAGGACATACTGATGACGAAAACGTATTCCATGCCGTACACCATTAATGATTTGCTAGCACAGTTTCGAAACTACTGACGAACTAGTAAACAACAATTGACATCCCATTGAACCCAGAGAACGATGTTGATTAGAGGGAAATGCAGTACACCTAGGAGCGAAATCGGTTTCCTCTGTGTCGAGCTCTGAAACCATTTTTCGAACGCACAGACTACCCGAGACAGTGTATTTAGCGTCTAATATACACGTGGTACTTTGCAGAGACTTCTTGTCTGGACGGATATTTGTTTCCCCGAAGCCCGAAACCTGAAATCAGGAATCGACTCCGCACCACCAGACCCCCATCACATGGCACCAAACCTCGCGCTTCTCTACACACCGATTGAGAATATGATTAAATGTACTGTATGAGGCCTGGATATGTGTTGGTAGGTCACCATTCCATTTCGAGACTCTTGTTTTGACTCCCCCAACGCATCCCAACCTATGGCAGCCCTCCAGGACAGCAAGGTGTGTTTCGTTTTCCTGCAGCAGAGGCTACCGTATTGGTTCTAGTTCTGCAAGAGCGCGATTTTAGTACGTAGGCATCAGGCTCCATACAAATACCGCGTCGCGACGTGTTCTCCCGGTTGATTTGACTCGCTCTCCCTCACTCTCCCCAATCTCCTGAGCTATCTTGGTTCAAAAGATGCATAAGGAGACTAATCATGTACGAGGATATTGCTCGTATCGCCTTAGACACCACATGAGCAGAGAGTGAGACATTTGTAGAAAAAGGACGACTTTCCCGCCGCCGTCCAGCGAGGTGCAGGACAAATTCACATGCTGGCAAAGGACGGGTCGAAGGCGTACGCGTCCGCGGAGAGGCTCAATGAGGACTACAAGGATTTCTGCGACCGCGTGGAGTACCCAGCAGGGCAGTCTGGGTGGGGCTACGAGTGGACGTACCACAAGGGCGGGCCCGATGAGATGCAGTTCCGTATCTCGGTCGCCGGCACAGGCTAGGACAAGGGGGAGTGCCGCGACAAGATGTGGGCCGTCATTAACAATTGTGATAGGAACGATCCGAACAACCCCATGAACTGGAAGTTTGACGGCGAGTACGTGCACGGTGATTATACCTACGAGGTCAA
Source organism: Scedosporium dehoogii (assembly GCA_002812735.1). Classification (NCBI taxonomy): domain Eukaryota; kingdom Fungi; phylum Ascomycota; class Sordariomycetes; order Microascales; family Microascaceae; genus Scedosporium; species Scedosporium dehoogii. The sequence goes on from PGIR01000141.1 coordinate 19,421, forward strand.
CCCCAAGAAGAGCAACCGGCACTGGCCCGTGCCGAAGGAGGCAGGCGGAGATTGCAAGGGGTGGTACCACGGCTACTGGAGCAGCTATGTCATGCACGGATATGGGTGGGCGGACCACGACTTCGGACAGAAGACGTTGATGGCTGAGGCCAGGGACTGCGTTGGTGGTGGGCTGTCGCTGTGGAAGTTTAAGTATTTTGATCAGTCGGATAAGAATGGGAATGAGAGTGGCAGGCCGACTTTAACACACCAATTTGGGTGAGGCAGCAGTGCTTCAATAACAACAAGGCGCAGCTTGATGCTGGTGGATTCACTCATGGATGCGGTAGCAATGATTAACTTTAAAGTACTATACACTCTTTACTATGTACGATGGAAGGAGTAGATGGTTTATTGTACAACCTCGTCCCAACGTCGTCTCCCTCATACTCGATGGGGAACCCTAACAGAGCCCAAATCTGAAAGGAAGTATGAATGCTACCTGCAGGCTCAGCGTCACCACCAAGAAGTGACGGGGCGAATATGAGATGGCTGGACATTGGGGCTCCAACGCGACCCCTGGCTTTGACCTCCACAAGCAGCCTGAATCATTCGGCTTTGCGACTACGTGGAGAGATACTATATGTTAAGAGTTTCTGCTCGGAAGGCCAAGATGGCGTTGCGCAAATGGGGTTGCACTGATGGTGTGGGGTTGAACAAAAGTTTATCATATTCGAAGCGAGCGCTTTGATCGGCCGCGGAGCTGCAGCAAGGTTGTTCTCTCGTCTGTCTAAGCGTCGAGGACGACACCGTCCTTCTCCTTTCGATTGCCTTCGATAGTGATCATGTGCGGCGAATGTCACGTCATGATTTCGCGCAATCGACGTGGATTTTGATGGGCCGCCCAGTTTGGCCACACCCAGTACTGCCCATGGCGACTCTTTGCAGAGGATTTCGTCGCGTCCCCAAGGATTCCTCTCTGGCTTGCATCGTAATGCACTCGACGACAAGGCCTCCACGACGGCCCCAATCGCCTGGCCTGGTAAACTACCTTCCCACCGTGGTCATAACACCGTCGATCAGGGAGACTCTGATAAAATGTTGCACCAGGGCATAGTCACCTCAGCCGCTTCTGCCGTTTGAATATAGAAACTCAAGAATGCCCTCCCTTTGGACGGCAGGGTGGATTCAAGCCAACAGACCACAGCTCAACCAGTACTCTCCGAGTCTTGACTCTCCTAGTCTTGACTCTCCTATACTGAAATAACGTCAGGCATGTACAATCACCCACACCTTGCAGCCCACGTACATTGGCCCTTAATTTTCCTAACATTCAGCGCCTAGATTACGTGACAAAATGTAGGTAAACGCGTCGTCATTGCCCTTCTGGCTGCACTATCCTTTGGGGTTAGTAGTGCAGCTCCCTTAGAGTCGGCTTCTACCGACGTCGACGTTAACGTCCAGTCTCCGGCGGAGACAGCCCCAGCACTCCTTGATAAGCACGCAGATGACTGCGTCCCTACCGGTCCAGGGTTCTGCAATCTCTGGATCTCGAGCGAGCGGATATCGGTCACCACGGGTACAAGAGCCTATTTCCAATAGCGAATCTACGACAGCTATTGCAACACAATTGGATCTGGCGTCCTTGGGACCTCGTGGAAGGGCTCCCTTAAATCTCAGCTGCCCTGGACTATCGAGTTGGCCATAACGCGCATGGTTTACAAGACTTTCCCCCTGGAGGGAGGGATCTGGTACACCAGTCGTTACACCGGCCCGGAGGGCGGATATAGCGAAGTGGAGTGGGCTGGGGTGTCTGGATGGCACAGGAAAGCATTTCAATGCGTTATTTATTTAGGAAAAGTGCTCTATTTCATGGCTAATACTGCCGGTTGTCACCCGTGTTTGAACTGTTTCCGTCGCGGGCGCGGCTATTATTTGTGTTTCAAGCCACGACCATGTGTCCCATTTAAAACGTTGAATGGTCTCCTACTCGCTCGTGGTAACGCAAAGGTAGTTCATCAACAGCGTTGCTTCGTTTTAATCTGTATCTTATAACTGCTCTATTACTGCGGTTCTTGCTTCTACTTCTCCGCACAACAACTTCGTTTCTCGATCTCTTTTCAACCACACCATTCATAATTTATTTTCGTACACTGCCTGAGAATCACAACAACAGCCGCAGTTCAGACACCAGCATCGTCAAGAACCTTGTCGAACCAGTGGGCGAACCCCGTCTCCATCCAAGCCACCAAAACGCGTAGAACCGCCAGTAACTGATACGTCCCTGGCAGAGTGAAGGTGTCCCCGATACGAAACCGCGGAGCCACGCGAACGTCCCGAGTATCCGACACGTACGTGGCAATTTCTAGCTCCCAAGTATCCTCATACACGTGGATTGTCGGCAAAACCGGCCACTCACAATTCTCAGGTGGCCTAGCGAGGAAAGAAGACATGCGTATGTGCCAACTGCTGACCCAGCTCCTCATCTGCATTTCCGACTTCTGTTTTGTTCCCTTGGACGCTTTGGTCTTAGCAAAAACTCCAGTAGGGAACAAGGCCAGGGCATCCTCGTGAAAATGGTTGACAGTGTCATGCTGCAGAGAGTCCTTCTTTAACAACTTTATGATTCGATCGGCCCGTTTCGAGTCTTCGAGATACAGAAGGAAATCTATAACATGCGGGCCTAGCGCCGGGATCGAGCTTCGGGACTGCTCAGACCCACCCTGTTGCGCTGTATCGACTCTGCTGCCGCCGTGGATTCGTGTAATTTTTGGTCGCCAGGCGTCGGGTACCAGCACAGAGCCGAGACTATAAACGCCGACATTCCCAGAGTTGCTTATCGCTAGCTCGAACACCTTCGCGTGGACTCTGGCGTTCCAGGTGGATTCGTTAACGCCATTCGCTCGGCAGTGGTCTGCGTTGCGAACAATTTTTTGAATCTCTTGAAGCTCGTACTTCACGTCTGCTAATGGTCGCTCCTCTTCTTCATCGCTTCGAAAATGATGCTCTGGGATGGGATCGCTCGTCTTGTTCCTTGCGTACCCGGGGATGGATGCTCGCGTCTGATTTGTATAGCCTATGATTTCTTCAAGAGACGTGACGAACGTTGATGCGTGTTCTTTCACGAAGCCCAAGTTTTTCCGCAACCGTTGGAGGGTTTGGGGTCCGTGGGTGGCTTCGCTGGGCTTTACTGGCATGAAATCGTAAAAGGCTGGGTTCGTTGCCGTCGTATTAACACTTGATTCGCTGCACGCTCCCGATGGAGCCATGGCGGACTCCGTCGTGCTAGGTCCCGCGAAGGTCCCCTTTGAGGTCCTTTGCCTTTTCCTCGGTGGCATTATCGAAGACGATCCGACCGCCTCAGAGCTTACGCCCGCAACCCAGCTTTCGATCCAAGCTAGAGGGTAGGACTCTTCGCTCTCTTGGGTTGTCGTATTTCCGTTGTCGGTGGGCATTAAGAGAACTTGATGGGCTTTCCGAGCAGTTCGTTCTAGCCAAGGTGATGATGTCACGAGGTTACCGTGTTCTTCAGCGCCACGCCATGTGCAAGTCAACAATAAATGCGATCCGTATGTATATTAGTAAACGAGGCAAGTCGTCGTTCTGATTCATTCCTTTATTGTTGCTGGCAGCCATTAGGTAAACACTCCCCGGCTACTTCCTTCCCCTTGCTGCCTCCCTCTCCTTCGCGCTTGCTAGAAAATAAGTAAAGCGCCTCTAATGAAGAATGACGAAGGGGATAGAAAAAAGACAATAGGGACATCAATAGTATCAATATATAGGAAGAGGCATACACACGAGGTACATTCTATATCATTGTAAAGGCTACTGGGAACGAATATGGCATCGAGGTGTGCTGAGACTTTGAAAGTACTACACAGTCCAGTCGCGTCGAACTCGCGTGTAACGACAAGGACAGAATGTTAAACCACCTAATTATCAAGGCAGCTATACTTGTACAATGCACACCGAAGACCAGACTAGGCAAGCCTTGCAGGGTTCATCAATTGTGCTTCAAAATGACCAGCTCCATCCAGCTCGACTAATCTGTCATTTTTTATTTCTCTTCTATTTTATTTTCCACTCATGATCTTCCATCCTTCGAAGTGCAAGTATAAATCGTGTGTCGACGAGGACTTGTATTAGGTACTTCGTACCTCGTATTACCACAGATGTTGCGCCTTTGATCGCCAGATCTTCCCCTCTTTGGCCCAAGCTCCCCTGTACGAAGTACTTGATCAGCATCATCATCATTTTTTTTTTTTTTTCTTTTTTCCCCTTCTTTTTTTCTGTCATCTTTTTCCCATTGTTTCGTTTCTGATTGCTCCTTCCACCAGAACACACCACCTTATTCACCCCCATTGACCCATTGATACCTTCTACCTTCTACCTTCCCTCTACCTTCCATCATCCACCATTCACAATCCATCATCCCCAAATTGCACATTTCACATTGCACATTGCACATTGCATTGACAATTTGACATTGCCAGTCTCCCAACACCAACAGTGATCACCCACTCCCATGCTCCCACACCCGTGTCTTCCGTGGCGCAGCTGCAAGCATCCCTTGTGACACCATCCATCCACCCATCCAACCAGAGCAAGAGAAGAAATCGAAGACACAAAAAAAAAGAAAAAAAAAAAAGACGCCATGTTTCCTACCGCGCAGCCGTCCTCTCCGACGACCGACACTCCCAAACAAACCCCAGGATTGCGCCAGAAAACCCTAAGGTGGTTCTCGGATCGGAATCCATCCTCGACCCCGAACCAGCATCCGCAGCAACAACGACCGCCACCACCAGCGCGACAGCAAGACCAGGCGCCAATCCTTTCCCAACCCCAACCCCAACGGCCCCAATCTCCGCCATCGAGAGTCAGGCAACGCCGTCCACTCCCCTCCAGTGCGAGCGCGACAACATCGCCGAACCCGCCCAAGACCGAAGACAGCATCATCGCGACGCCGCCGAAACCCAAGTCTTTCGTCACAGCATTGAGGGCGCCTCAGTCGGAACCAAGAGCCCCTCGAGGTGGATCATCCACTACTTCGGAGACCCTGAGCAAGGGGAGGAGCATCACAGTCGTGCCATCATCGCAGGTCCCAAAGACCAGACACTCAATGGCGACTGCCACCGCAATGGGGGCAACCATTGTATCGCGGCCGTCACTTCCTGCAAAGAAGAAGGTGGAGATAGTTGACCAAGGTTCGTGAATCGTGAATCGCCTGCACATCTCCTTGTTCCTTTCTTGATTACCTGTTGAAGTTGAAACCCATCCTCTCTTTTTTCCTTCTTTTCTTTCAACCTCATCTCTCCATTGTTTCCCAAACTTCCATCATCTCCAGCAGCAAGGAGGAGGAAAAAAAAAAAAAAAAAAAGCCCAACACCTTCTTGCCCACCAAATACTCCCCATTCCCCGATGTCCTCTCAATCTCTTCTCCACCATGTCCCACATCTTCAGCGCCGATGCGACGCCAATTGACTTTACCCTTCGTCCAGGTAAGCCGCTCATTTTCGACCCCGTCGCGGACGAATACGATGTAGGCGACGACGACGACGAGAACAACTTTGACGAGGAGGCGTCCCCCGAAGATGAGATCCAGGCGCAGCTCTCTATCAGCGATGCCGAGGAGGAGTACTACGAAGAAGACGAGAACCGCGACGAGGATGAAACCGAGGACGAAACCGAGAGCGAAGATGGGGAGATCGAGGCTGAGATAGATGTCGAGGGCGACGGATATGAGGATGAGGATGAGCAAATTGAATCCGAAGGTGGCGAGCAGGAACGCCCCTCCAGCCCTGTCTCTGGCGGAAATGGCGAGCCTTCTGTCTGGTCCCCTCCTTTCAGCCCCCAGGTCCAGGCGAAGACGCAACCTCTCCCGCGATCCGCGACGCGTCGCGCGCGCTCCTCGTCCATCCAGAATCCACCCAGCTCGGCCGTCCGGCGCACTTTCCGACACTCGAGCCCGATTCTAGACGTTGACGAGGAGGCCGAAGAGGCGACCCAAGGGAAGGGAGAGCCCTCCGTCGCCAAGACGAACGGCACAAGACTCTCCATCATTACCACCGGTACCGCTACCACGGCGACAGCCAGCGCGAGCCAGCAAAAGGGAAAAGCTGGTGATCAAGATTCCGGCCCCCGACGCTTCAACCTCGACGCCATTATCGACCACCGCCCCTCCCCCGACGACCCCAACCTCTTCGAACTCCTCGTGCACTGGGACCTCCCCGAGGACGCCGAAACCTGGGAGCCCGAGGACGTCATTCACCGCGACGCGCCCCGCGCTCTCTTCGCCTATTGGCGCCGCGTCGAGGGCGGTCGGGAGGGTCAGATGGCGGACCCGGACCTGTGGTACATTTCTCACGTGAAGCAGCACCGCGTGTCGAGCAGCAACAATAAGGTCGATCTGCAAGTTTCGTGGGTTGGTTCGCCCCAGGCTACCTGGGAGCCTGAGGCTAACGTCCTTGATTCGGCTCCTGACGCCGTGGCGGAGTATTGGGAGAAGAAGGGCGGTCGTGATAAGGTTATGGCCGCGAAGGCGGGTTCGAAGAAGAGGGGGGCGGGTGGCCGACGAGGTGGACGGGGAGGCGGCTCTCAGAAGCGAGCGAGAAGGAGTTGAAGGAGTTTTCACTTCTTTTTCTACTTCTTTTCTTGTCCTTATTTTCCGTCTTTTTTTTTTCTTCTTTCTGTTCAACGGCTGATCGATTAGGGCGGCGCGTGCGATTTGTATTGATAGATTACGATGAAGGGAAACGGTACGAGAAGGGACATGGAAAGGATTAGGCGTTGGTTGTCTTTCTTTCTGTCTTCTTTCTGTCTTCTTTCGGTCTTCTTTCTGTCATCTCTTTTTTTTTTTCTTCTTCTTGCCCTGTGTTTCTTCTTCACTTCATGTCAAGGGGTAATGCATTATAGGTTGACGGCTGTGGATTTGAAAAAAATGCTCTGCCGCGCGGCATGGGTGTGCGCTAGACTTCTGGTCTTTGTCGATATGAGAACAGCAAAATCTTCTTTTCCTAATCAAGACCCGGTTTAACGGGGTTGTTTCTACGTCATAAATATCGCGGCTCACATCACTGTTGTTCTCTTTGAAGAATTTCTCAAGTTCCCCCCTCGAATTTTCATGTTGTATTCATTCGTTGGACTCGTGTCTGGCTCTGTCATTGCAGTCTGACTATAACAATCTGTATATCCAACCTAAGTTCGTTCCCAGAAGCAAATTCGTTTCCGTGAAGCAAGATCAATCTGGTTCCTTGTTTTTCTCTTTTTTATTGTTTTAGGCTGTTTTTCTTGGTTTTCGAGCCGATCCTAACCTGTCAGGTCAATCAGGAAGTCGAGCTGACATTTCTGCCATCCGAACATCTAGACGCGGTTCTGTTTCTTGCGCAGGTCAAACACCTTGAGGGCCTCCTCGGCAGCCTTGACACCGCTCAAAGCCATAGCACCAAAGGTAGGGCCTATTCACACATAATAATGTTTAGCCAACGGACCTCGGGGGAAAAAAAAAAAAAAAAAAAAAAGAAGAGAAACAGAGCTCGACTTACCCATGCGGTTCGAGCCATCCATCTCGGAGAGCTCCATGCCTCCGACGATCAAGCCGGGGACAATCTCGCGAGTACCCTTGACGATGGCGTCCTCGGCGCGAGCCATGTCGAGACCGCGCATGCCGCCGAGCTTTTCGACGCGTTGCATGCTGACGAGGCGCTTGACGGAGAATGCGCCCATGGGACCTAGAAGACGAAGAAGAAGAGGCTGTCAGTCCCTAAATCGCAAAACCCACAAAGCAAACAGATGAGAGAAACTCACCATCGTGACCAGTGGTAGAAATCACAACGGGCGCATTAATCGTGTTCGGATCCATGCAGCTCTGGTCGTCGTGGTGCATCGAGACCAAAGTCCAATTGGTAACGACGCCCGCGATCCTCACCCCATCCTCCTCGGGCCTCGTAATCAAATCCTCCACAGCCGTAGCGTTAAAAAGCTTAACATTCGGCAAAGCAAGCACCTTGCTCAAAACCGTCGAAGTGAACAGCGCCGCATGCTTAACGACGACATAATCCCCTTCGTCCTCAAACGGTACACCCAACTCGGCCAAAAAGGCATCGGCGGGCTTCCGCATAATCATGGCTGAGAAGAGCTGCCCGCCCAACCAGGCACCGCCTCCGGGGGCAACACCGGCCTCGATGATGGCGATGCGTAGGTCCGGGCGGAGGGTGCCGAGGGTGTAGGCGGCGGAGAGGCCGCAGGAGCCGGCGCCGATGATGACGATGTCGGATTCGGCGTAGGCGTCGAGGTCGGCGAAGTAGCGGCGGGTCATGGCGCGGGAGACTTGGGATTCGCGGATGGGGGCGAAGGTGAAGGTGTCCCAGTTGCCCATCATGTCGGTGATGGGCTTGGTGAGGGTTGCGTCAGGGGAGGAGGCAACGGCCTTCTTGGCGAAGACGGGGACCGTGTACTCGGATTCCGAGAAGGAGCCTGTGGAAGCGTGGGGAGCCATTTTTTATTTTTTGGGGTATTGGCGAAGATTTATTTCACGTTAAACCTGTGGGAGTTAGGTGCTGCTCTTGTGTTGGGGGGGAATGGGGGGAAGGAGGAATGCATGATCCTTTCGCTGGTATTATCCAGATCAAGTTCAGGGCCGTATATTCTCAGCCGTATCCCTACGCTTCCAACCTTTTTTCTTCTCTTCGTGGCTCCCGAGTGATTTCTTCGAATGAGGAGGGCTCGGGAGATGGACGACAGCAAGAAGTCAAGAAGGGAAGCGTAAGGACAGGCACCGGCTCACGCATGACTTATCACACAGTTACCTGAAGACATCTTGACCATGACGGATAGTTCACCACCGAAGGAATTCATGGCTGAGAGAAAAACAACGTTGTCGCGGACGGGATATACCGTTTTGTGGGACCTAGGAAAACTGGTTAGTGCTTCTACACAAAGTGGCCTTTTTGTCGTTGCCCGCTCATTCTGAAGAGCTGGTAACGACTCTGGGGGCTTAGAGTACAGTAAGTGTCAAGCGTTGCGTTTTCCTGATCGAAGGGCGGAAGAGAATCGTGAGGATCAATTGATTGAATGTCTACTGCGTTGACAAGAGAAGAGCAAACCCTTCAAACCCTGCTGCGAGGGAGGTTCCACTTCCTATTTATACTTCAATTACGACAATCAAATCACGCAAAATCCCACTCTTCTCCTCCTCGGAGAAAAAAAATAGTGAAGAAAAAAGGTAAGGAAACAACCCCACACCGACGCACACGTCATATCGTAGCTCCCTCGCCCCCTCATCTTTGGCCATCACCATTGGAGATTGGATCCCCTTCAGTTGGGAGCCAATTCGTAAAGCGTGAAACACCACTCGCGGTCCACATCTCTCCGCGCTTGGCCGCTCCTGGCCGTAGATGGCCGAGAGGGAAACCTGCTCTAGGGCACCGTTGAAAGCGGGGAAGAGAGCGGCATTTAATATAAAGTTTACACTACCCATCCATGAAGAGGTGGTGCCTGGTATTGGTGTTTATCGGCGACGAGTGATCTGATCGGAGTGAATCGGCGGGGGCACCGGATGGAGTGGATCGGTGATTCTCCGAGTTCGGCGGGATGGGACGGGATAAGAAAGGATCTACGCTACACGATGCTGGGCAGCTGGCGAGTTAGCTAGACTAATATGGGTGACTCATTACTCCATCGCTATTGTGGATCAGATGGGGCATCTTGAAGTTCGAATGGAAGCTCGCTGGATGGAAGGCTTTGTGTTGTCACCTGGTCTCGAGAGACCGAGACTGAGAGAGAACCTTTCGAATCTGTTCGTGTACTACTTCGTGGCTCAATTCATCGCCAACCTGCTGAACCTGCTTCTTGTCAAGCTTCGCCTGTGGTAGGACGGGAGGATCTCAAATCTTGGGTCAAGAGAGGGGAAGCTGTCTCGGCTGCATATTTATTGCTCACCAACTTGGGATAGCGCCAGCGCGTCTTGATGAATCGTCCCGTGTCTTAGTGTTCTAGATGTCGTGCTCTCGAGTCCTACCAGTTGTAGCCCGTTGTTGCATTCGATGCAAGCACTTCCGAGCACACCAAACAAGTTCTGTCCGTGGTTGGCATCACGACATTGCCTCGAACTCGCGGGTGCCAAGAATCTGCGTGCCGGTTGAAAAGAACACGATGAGCACGTCCCGCTCTGACGTTACCAGGAATTGAGCAAGGGGGAAAATGAAGAAAACCTGGTGAAGGATTGACCCGTTTGGTCTCAGGGGCGGGAGATTATTTGGATGCCAGCCCTGTAGAGATTGAATTAGATGAAGTTCCAAAGAACAATAAAAGCCGTTGTTCGAGACGAACCGTAACCCTAACTGCCGGGCCTAGTATTGTCTCTTAGTCCAGAGCAGCCACCGGGAAGTTGAATTCTAAGCAGCAGACGGACGGTCTACTCGTAAATACTCGCGCGTATCAAGTGAAAATAGCCACAGCTCGAATGCGCGTCCTTGTCGTGCCTGTCACCTTCCTCTGTTCATGGTCAATACTACCTTACCAGTGACCACCTTACCCGTTCGCACCTTCCCCCTTAAAGCTGCGTCCTCAGTCAGCGACCATCGTCGCTTCAAAATTTCAACTCTCATCATTGCAACAACGGCAACAGTCGGAGGCGACATTGCATCCGCACAGCCCTCCCTTCCCACCCTAAGCAAAATAGACTTCTTGACCTTCTCTGGGCGAAAGCATCCGAGATCCGAGCGAAGCGTCTTATCACGATGGGTTATGGAAAAGACCTATCTCCCATCACCATCTTGAGGACCAAGACAAGCTCTCTAAGCTGTCCGTGCTGGTCCGTGCTTGTGTCCATCAGAGCTACTTGGACCGCTTGACGACCTCATGTTAACCCGCCTCGTCTGAACATTCAGTTCGGACAAACAAGATGCCGGATTTAGTGTACCGCACTCGAGCGTTGAAAGCATCCCTATCAAACGCGGTAGACTTAGCGGGATCCGATTTACTGGTCCAACGCTAGAAACTGCATCCTTCCCATACCGAAAGAGGATATATTATTTCCCGGGACGCGTCGAGGATAGCTCCTTGACGTCATGTTGAAAATCACAGAAAGTCACCGGCGCTTCTTCGCCTTGCTCTACCCGTCAAAGAATGTGATGCCCCGAGCGCCAACGTAAAAACTAACTTGTTTTCGTCAACTTACATCACCGAGCCGTCTGGAACTATTGAAATCTCACAGATGTCTTTCCCGCTCGAGGCAGTACTTCTTTCAGAAGTTGTAAGGAGGGCAGCAGCGACAGTGACAGTGCATGGAGCTTGAGGTCGTGCAAATGGACGAGCGTGGGAAAGTAGAACAGACTCTTCCTGAACTCGACCTACGTGCCCTGACCGGCCCTCTAGATGAGAGGTCCGAGACTTCTTGTCCTGTTCCTTGGCTCGTCTATAAAGCCCAGTCCTTCCTCAACGAAGTCATTATCACTCATCTCCCACCTTTGACCGTCACAGTTTTCCAGAGTTTCTTTCCAAACCATCCCGATCCATATAGGTTTCCACAGAGCACTCCTACCAAAAGAACTTAAGCACCATGAAGCCCATCACAAGCCTCGTCTCCCTCTTCCTCCCCCTCCTCACCCTCGCCTCACCAAGCTCGTCCCCACCCCTCACCCCCCGCCAATCCGACTCGCAAGTCCGCATAACCGCCATCACCACCACCGGCGACGGCTGCCCCTCAGGAACCTACTCCACCTCCATCAACGAAGCCGGAACCGTCGCAACCCTCGGCTTCGATACCTACCAATCCGCCGTCGGCCCCGGCGTCCCCGGCCCCGACCGTGAAAAGCACTGCGAGCTCTTCGTCACCCTGCGCTACCCCGTCGGCTGCACCACCGCCACCTTGACGACTACTTATCACGGTTTCGCCATCCTGCAGTCTGGCGTCTCCGGCGTAGTCGCTTCGACCTATAACTTGTCTCCGGGAAGCCTGACGAATGGGAATCCCGCCTCAACGGTGTTGAGCGGAGCGCAGTGGGTTGATGGGGATGTTTATGCTAGGAACGATGTCGTTGCCGCGAGAGTTTCGGTTGTGAGTCAGCAGCAGAGGGATGTTAGCTTTGTCGTGAGGAATAGGGTGCTTCTTACGGCGGGGAACTCGTCGCAGGAGGGAGTTGTCACGGCTGATGATGTTACGTTGAGCGTTACGGGGCAGGCGAGCTGTTAGTTGGGTTGAGGCATCGGTGTCGAAGGGGGTTAGTCTGTTTTGTGTATATTTACTTATGTGTTGTTCTATTCTTCCTTAGTCTATATGCTCATTGTGTGGCAGTTTGAACTAGTTCGAAAGCTGAGGTTCGAAGTTTAATATAAGATTGATTAATTTCAACAACCATCTGAGAGCTCGCATGGCATGGCTATCCCTGCCATCGAACTGCCCGATATCTTATGCATTATGCATTATGTACAAGAACCAAATTCGTTCATCATAAGTTAACTTATCCAATCATCTCGACAAAGTTCAAACAACAAGGGACATCAGTATCTGAGGCACCATAACGCCCAACTCCCCGAGTCAGCAAACTAGGTAAACACAAAGCTTCCAGCAGCAGCCGATGAGAAGTGTTTCCGACGGGAGATTCCCCGTCGTAAAGAGTGGCCATCAGATCTAGATGCCAAGCCTCTTGTAAAAAAAGAAGACGAAAAGAAAGAAAAGCTCCCGGACTGTTGGTGGTAAAAGAAGGCTACGCTAGCGCCAAGGTATCAACAAAAAAAGCAGCCGTATGTAAAGCATACATCACCGCCCAGTCCCGTCCCTCTTTGATTGTACAGGCAACACTGGTCATTGTCGTGCCACATAACTTCATCCTACACTCGACGAACACCCCCCCGCCTAATCGTAACACGATGGATGCCCCTTGTCCTTTTCATCGAGCAACCCCACCGCTATACGAACCATGGCTTTCATTATCCCCCTCCGAAATCCAAAACTCCGTCTTCTTCCTAATCCCAGCCTCTAGCTCAACCTCACTCCCATCGCTCCTCGAAATAGAAGGTCGTCTCCTCCCCTCGATGATCGTAGCGGCGCGGTCCATGACTTTGTCGCCTCGCAAGTTATCGGTACGATGGGCCGAGCGGGGGCCGTTCGAGAAGGAGGAGCGGAGGTACTGGTTTCGGTTGCCGTAGTGGCTGTCGTGGGGCGTGGTCTCGCCGCGGAAGAAGTAGAGGTAGATTTGGCGGGAGAGGGCAAGGTTTGCCGCGATGATACCGAGGTAGAATTCGAGGTTGGACCAGATGGCGGCGATGGCGTAGGTCCCTGTGTTGTTTCTAACGTCAAAAGTTGGTCCAAATAAAGGGGATAGGGGGGTTTGTTTCTTACACGTAAGGTCAGTCGTGATGATACCCAGAGAAGCGGCACGAGCAATACCGAAGCCAGTAGCACTATTGAGCGTACACTAGTTAGCATCCGAAAGTATTGGCCCCATATCATTACCAGTTTTCCACCCTAGGGTACTGGGACTGTAATAACTTACATGAGACCCAAACTCATCAAGCTCCAGGCCATGAACTTCGTCTTGAAGGGGATGCGGACCTTCCAGATGACGACAAGAGGAAGCAGCGAGCAGAGGAAGTCGGTCACGATGGAGTAAGCTGCACATTCGTTAGTCTCTTGGCATCCACACACTCCCTTTCGTCTCTCGCCGCCGCAGATAACCAACAACCTGAATGTTGTACGTTCCAACTTACCAATTGTAAAATAGATCGAGTAAATCCGAACCTTGGGCTCCCAACACTGTCCATTCCCCCTCCAATATCCCACAGGCCTGCACTCAGCCAACAGAATCACGATGACTCCAAAGTTCGTAATGATCAGCCCGGACATAGCACAATACAAAATAATCTTCAACTTCTTCGAATCCTTCAACCTCAAGATCAACAGCATGATCGAAAGCTTCAACACGCAGATTCCCGAAAACAGACAAATCTGCGCCCACCAGCCCAGCTGGTTGTTCATGACGTAGTCGTGCTCATCGACGTAAGGCCGGTGCTTGCCGTTGCCATAGGAGACGACTTGGACGATTTGCAGGCCGTAGCGGATGATGGCGATGACGGTCACGACGCCCATCGTGGCGTCATCCCAGCCGAGGGTGTGCAGGGCTGTGCGGATCCACATGCGGAGAATGGTCGTTGCGATGACGAAGAAGATGAGGACGCCGGAGAGGGCGAGGAGGAGGGGGCCGACATTTTCGGAAGGGGGTAAGTCGGCGTCGGCGGTCGATGACATGATGGGCTCGAACGGAGGGGAGGGGGGAGAGAGAGAGAAAAGGGGAGGGAGATACTGTTGGTTGTCGGCTTGGCTGGCGAGCGTCCGAAGAAGTGAAAGAAAGGCGGGAACACGGCGCTGGCAGCCAAAACTTGTGGAGAAGCGGATCTTAATATGCCTTATATCAGATCCTCAAACCCAGGTGTTGTCTTTGGTACCAAATGCACGCCCAGAGGAAAGAAGAGGAACAGAAAGAGACAAGGAGAGGGATAATGGCGCCCGTGATATACCGAATATCCCAAACACCTTACAATGAAGATGTAACCTCGCAGAGGGGGTGATTTGAAGAGAAAGCAAAGAAGAATAAGCACGAACAGGCTCCTCAATGGCAACCTACTTCGTAGTATCAAGAGAAGCAACGAGGCGACCACCGGGAAAGCAAAAGTCGAATCCGCGTGGGGGGGGGCGTGGAGATTCTTTTTTAGGTTATCTCTCGACCCCCTTAGATCCTCGTAGGGTCGTCACTTGGAAGCGAGGCCGGCCTTCGATATCCGACAGCCGCGATGGCGCCTCTTCCAGCCGTGGGTTCGTTCCGTGGCGTACAAGAGAGAGAGATTTTGGGAAACAGACGAGGGGGGGAGGCGTATGGATTTCTTGCTAAGGTTCGAGAAGGACGAGATAATCTGCATGGCATGGCCCTGGGGTTCATCGTCCACTACTCGCAGCACACCCCATCCATCCGCGGCGTCACATCCGAGAGCAAGGTGGCTGCAGAAGAAGGAAAAAAAAAATGGGAATATCCCTGAATGTCTGGAACCTGAAGAATTGGCGAGATGCTGAGGAAGGGCTGGGTTCGTCTTCCGGCGGTCGGGGGTTTTCCTTGATGAAGGAAGGAGAAGGGTTTTTCAGAGTTCGCGGCAGAAAATGGCAGGGGTTTACTCGAGAAGGCAGGCTAAAGACGGACGTCGCCTGGCTGCTGCCGTCAGTGTTTGCTGCGAATGCTCCCTTGCTGCTTGGGCGGGGGTGTATCTGCGAGTGTGTGTGTGTGTATGCGTGTGTGTGTCCCTTCAAGCATTGATAGGTTGACAGGGGATCCGGGGTATTGGAGAAGGGGCAAGGCGACGCCAGCGTGGTAATGGTATCGAGAGTTAATTGAGGATTATTTGTGGCTGTCGGTGGCTTTTCCGAAGCGAGTCGCAATGCAGATGGATGATTCCTGTGATCTTGGACCGGGGGTGGTTGGCGACATTCATTCACCCTTGCTGCATTTTGGGAGACCGAGACCTGTGGTCACATCCCAAGACGAACTACTTCGTACAGAGTATGCACACACTCTCTCTCTTTTCTCGCTCTCGCCACTCCTTTCAGCTCGATCGACAGTATCTCCAAGCCTGAAAAAGAGGGGGCCTCTTTCCGCTCGGATCTTGATGGCTGATCCAGTGCTTCATATAGTGTAAAGCGGCTGGATAAATGTTAATGGTTTACTCAGAAACGGCATGTTCGGCCGTCGATCTTGACGGGCAGGATTCCAGGTGTGGCGTCACTTTTGCCAGCGGGAGCGGGAGAATAGACAAAGTGCGGTCCAGCCGGAGGGAGTATGTTGAAGTACCTGGACACTTATCGTTGTATGAATTATAGGGCAATTTGCGAAGGGCCAGGTGAGGGCCTTTTCGTAGGGCAGCCGGGCCTTTGGGGTTCTTGGCCTAGGGCTAGAGAGAGAAGGGGATAGTCTCGTCAAAGAGCCTGACCTATTCGAGTCTCGCTTCGAGAAAGCCGTCTGCCCCGGACATAGTCTATTCACACAAAGCGTGAATCGGAGAAACTATGAGCGTTGTTTTACGAAGTAGTGGTCGCGAGCAGGCAAGTTGCATGGAACGAGACAGGACCCAGGGCGAATGGGCGAATGGTCGGTCCGCGTGGTAGCTTAATTTCTCACCGATGTGGACCACAGGAGAGGAAGGATTGCGCATTGGTACGCTACCAGATGCCAGGCGACATGGATCTCATTGTCCCATGCCCCTTAGTGGCTGCGTACAAAGTAGGGTGTAAGTGGGAGAAATCCCTCTGCGTTTCGATCGTGGAGGGCCCCCTGTCTACCCCAACAAGAGCAGATCTTTCTCTCTTATCTCGCTGTTTCTCCTCAACCAGCCGCTCTAGTGTATGTAGTACAGTCTACGCTACTAGTCGAAAGTCTATTCGGATCGCTCCGGACTAGATCTCCTGGAACGATCGTCGATAATCAGCGATCGACAAATGCAAGAGAGAGAGAGAGAGTGTGTGTGTGTGTGTGCGTGTGGGCTTGAATCGGATTCTGGGAAGAGGTGTAACTTCAAGGGACTGCAAAAGGGCCCCAAAGATAAGATCAAATGCCTCCCAACCCGAATTTTGGGGGACTTTTTTAAACCCCAAATTTTTCCTTTCATTGCTTTTTTTCTCTTCCTGAGTTCTAGACTCCAATGCAAGTACTTCGTACCGCCTACCACCTCCTCCTGTCTCGGTTATTGTTCCTCTTCTTCTAAATCCCTTTCTTTTCTTCCTCCCGCTGGTTCGGCTGCGTGTGTCATCTTCCGCGGGGGCCATTGCGATGTCTGTGAGGTAAACATAAATCTGGTTCGATGCAAAACCTCCTGCAAGGTACGGTGCTGGATGCACAGGCTCCTTCATCAACTTCACCGGCGATGCTACGAAGTAGTCAATCCTTTTGATGTCGTGAGGTAATGTTAAGATTGGGTGCATCAATACACTGATTTGTCTGGCCGTATTAGGTGGTGTCTCCAGAACATGACATCGCCGTCAGACCGTTCAAGTTGCAAAGGATCTTGCCCAGTAACGTTGAGTGCCACAAATAATGGTACTTGAACGAAGTAATTTCATTCAAATACTCGAGATCCGGTGGAACTACAAGCGAGCCTCTTCCGTCCTATCTCGGAAGCTGCGTAGAAAGCGACTTCGCCTTCTCGGTGCACTTCCATCACAACGCTACCTCGTTCCTTGATGTTCTCTATGCTTTGGAGGGATGCCCGTGCCACGAGGCCACCGGCCAAATCGCGAGGGCTATGGCCAATGCCGGGTCGGTATCGCATCACATTGGCTACCCCTATTGTAGTGGTGGTCTCTGCTAAACTACCTGCGAGGTAGAATCCGTCGACATTGTCAATCTCGCTAGTGAGCATTATTGGTCCGTCGCTCGATGAGGCGAGAGGGCGAGGCAACAAAGTTTATAGTTTATGGTTTATTCCACAGGGGACGGCCGAGTCCGCGTCTGGTTCTGACTCTGCTCTAGTCCGGATACTTCGGAGGTTTGATCAGGATGACCTCGCATTGTCTCAAATCGCATTTGAATTTGACTCGTTGTTCTTTGTAATATACACTCCCTCCATCGCCCTTGGATAGACTTTCGGTCGGCTCCGAATACAATTAATCCCAGGCACGCAGCTCTCACGCATTTCAGTCGCAAGAACTATAACTATAACTTGGCTGGCTAATAGCTCCGGGCTCGCTAAATCCTCGACACAACACTGGACAAGAGAAAGGATTCTTCAGGGGGATTCGCGTCGTCATGGTGGCGCATTGTGGGAAATTAGACTACTTCCTCCTTCGTAGGCACGCCGCCCAGCGCCCGCTCAGTCTTTGCCCCCTGCTTCATCCCCCTGCTTCATACATTGTCAAGCAATCTACGGGGGAGCGTAAGATCGGAATCCTTCCATTTTAGCCATGGCATGGACTCGATCTAGGCCCTATCCCTATCCCTGTCATCGGTTCCAGGGCAGCTCTTCCGAACCAGAATGCAACTCTGCCGCAAGAATCATAATGCGTGCCTGCGCTGATGATAGTTTAGCAACAACTCGGGGCAGGATCAATTGAAAAATCCTAGACGCTTGGCATTTCGCTGTGAAAGGAAGGTCGGCTGCAGACTTTGTGCTTCGTAGCGACCATTTCTCGCCTCCATGCCAATCTTCTGGCACCACAATATCGACATCACCCCATTGCCCATCACCCCTGGCCTGCGAGACATCAACGAGTGTAAACTAAACTTACACTCCGTTCTTCATCTTGTCCACCCCAGATTCCCATCTAAGATCGCCCCCCTCCCCGCTTTCGCCGTCATCTTAGGAGGTCTCTCTCTTTTCATGCGCAAGATAACCAAGAAGCACGAAGGAATCGAATCCAGAAACACTAACCACTACGTACTTCGTAATACTTTTCAATATTGTTGAGCCATCCACCCCTCCTTTAGGGCAACTAGCGCATCCAGGCGCATCAAGTTCCCCGAGATGGACGAGTCAAACCTTTTTCCCCAGCAGGGCTGGAGGGAGGATCCCAGGTTAACTCCGGAAATCCGCCAATAGCGGATCTTCCCTTGAGAGCTAGCTTAGCGTGTTACGGTATTTTAGACGATGTGTGCCGGAAGACACTTTGCACTTTGCCACTGGTTTGCCTGGAGGGATGAGGAGTACGGAGTAAACTACGAAGTAAACTGCTCTGTACGAAGTACACTTCGGAGAGCGAGGTCGCTCAGGGCAGGAGGTGGACATGAAGGAATGGGGTTAATATCTTTCTCCATCTCAGTATAGACTTCGTGCACTACAACCCTAACCCTGGTAGACAGGGGGCAGGGACAGGGGGCCGAGCAAATCTCCAGCCGCTCCTCCCGACGCCAAGGATCTCGCATCTGCAGTATACTTTCTTCTTCTTCTCTCATCTTTCGCAAATCTAGGATTCCCCGAAGAATTCCAGGAGCAGGGGACTGGAAAGGGGAGCACATAATGCCTCGTGATATGTACATGCATACATGCATACCTTCGAAAACATATTCCATTCATACTTCGTAGACCGCGTAACTCTGCGCCTTTCATGAGTCGTAGTGGACGAAGGAATCCTGTTTTTCTCTTACAGGTTCCAGATTACTTGGACTTGACTTCATGAGTCGCCTGGCTGGGTAGGATCAATGTCCATTGCGACTCCGCCCATGTCTTACTCTCCGATGCTTGACTCGCCAAGACCGTAAAGTCTAGGCCGTGTCGTCTAATCCGTTCGAGATAATCAATCTCCTGCAGGGTATCTCCCAGTCGCTGCATGTCAGTCTCCACGTAATTGCCTTCATCTGGCTGAACCACAAATGCTGTCAAACGATCTTCCCTCTCCATATTCCCTGCGTTTCCCTTCTCTTTCCTTCCCCCACCATCGTCGCCCCGAGAACTCCAAGGTCTGGCTTGAACAGGCCAGGCCTGGAAATTATCCCGATTCTTCTTAGCTCGAACCCCCACATCCGATGTCGCGCAAGCCCACCGACCAAGAATTCACAAGGTTGAGAAACAGGTCCGTCCTGTTCTCTGAGCTGCGCATGAAGATTCCCGTCTCCCCGCCCTCCCCCGATAGACTCCATACTTACAATCTTATGCTTCAACATACTCGTGAGAATCCTACATGTTGTAGACACCTTCCAGGTCAAGCAGTGGGCCGCATTCGGGCCTGCAATAATACAACCCGAGCTTGGCCAGGCCGTCAACGTCTCTCTCGGTGCTCCCCCACAAACGTCCCTCCGCGCTCCCTCTTGGCTTTCCTCTCAAATATTCCCGCATATTCCCGACACTCCTGTGCGTTCCCCCCTGGGCCCCGCAAACCTGCGGCTACTACCTTAGCATCGAAATTGGGTCTTCTTTTCTATCAGTTTCTGAACTCCTTCATCCATGATGCTCCCCTCACTCGATTCCCATTCTCTTTTGATGTAAGACCAAAAGAGGACTCGACCAGACCAA
This sequence comes from Scedosporium dehoogii, assembly GCA_002812735.1. Lineage (NCBI taxonomy): Eukaryota > Fungi > Ascomycota > Sordariomycetes > Microascales > Microascaceae > Scedosporium > Scedosporium dehoogii. Next base: position 39,383 of record PGIR01000141.1, read on the forward strand.
TGCTTATATTACTTGTTACTTCCTTCTCACTTCTCGTTCCATGCAAATCCCCTTCGAAGTATTAGCGTCGACTGCAAAGTGCGGCCTTTGCCCTTCCCCCGGCTCGCCTTTAGTCCTTGTCCATCAGAGCTTATCCTCCTTACTTTGCTCCACCTTAACCGCTTCCCGTAGCTATTAGCTGCTCTTGAGAGTAAGACAGTGGACCACTCAGGCCGGACGGAGAGTTCTTTCTGGGCCATTTCCCCAGCTCGCAACAGTATCATGTCTGCCCATTATGGACGTAGCGTAGCATTTTCATTCTATATCTCACAGCCCCCCAACTGCTGCGGACCTGTCTCTCATTCCATTGTCCCCATCTCCAAACTAACTGACAACCCACTCCGTAACTGCCGCCCTGAGCCCGCCGGTCTTGGGGGGAAAGTGAGAGCTCCTTGAAGCCTGTAAAACAACATTGAAGCTTGTCCGATATTCGTAATAATGCTCCCAGGCCATTGATTTCCCCTATCCCCTTCCCTAATCCGTCCCTGGAAAGCTCTCTACATAGCTTCCAACCCTCCCTTATTTCCTACTTCTATATCCCCTCCATCTCCTCCCGCCTTTCTTCAAGCCTGTTCTTTTTCTTCTTCACGGCACACTCTTTAGTCCAGCCAATACATTCGCTTTTCTATCTTTCTGGCTGAATCACATTCCCTTAACCATCTTTTTTGCCTGTGTTGTTTCCAATCAGAGGAGGAATCCGTCCACCCACTTCCCGACAATCTGGTTCTCGCCCATATAAATATAAGACACAAACATGAAGCTCGGTCTCCTTCTGGCCTTATCGGCTGCCGTCTTGGCTAAGCCGAAGAAGAAGTGTGATGATGTATACGACTATGTATGTTTTAACCTTATTTTGCCTCGGACTTCGCTCCCTCACTCCCACCATCGCGTCGAGTTTCCTCATAAACTCCCCGTTTCAACCTAATTCAGCCGATTTACATCGCGATGACGTTCTTTTTTTTTCCCCTCTTCCCCCACGCAAGGCATTGAGTGCGCTGAACCGCCGCTCGCTCGTGCCCTACCTCCTATTTCACACCCCGTCTTCCCGTCCTCCCGCTCTTCAAGAACCAGGCAATAATGAAGCAAACATGGTCGCCACTAACACCACTCTAAACAGATCGTCGTGGGAGGCGGTACAGCCGGCGTAGCCGTCGCCGCCCGCCTTAGCACAGGCCTCCCCGAAGCGCGTGTCCTCCTCCTCGAGGCCGGCCCCGCCGCCCCCGATGAGCTCCGCATCAACATCCCCGGCATGCGCGGCACCACCCTCGGCACTGTCTACGACTGGAACTTCACCTCCGTCGCGCAGCCGTCCGTCAACAACCGCGTGTTCGGCTACAACCGCGGTCGCGTGCTCGGCGGGTCTTCGGCGCTCAACTTGATGTCCTATGATCGCGCCGCGGCCGCCGAGTATGATGCGTGGGAGGAGTTGGGGAATCCCGGGTGGAACTGGGACTCGATGATTGAGGCGATGAAGAAGTCGGAGACGTTCACGGGGAAGAATACGGATACGTATGGCAGCGAGGGCGTGGGTGATAGCGGGCCCGTGCAGGCTGTTGTGAATCGCTTCGTGCCCGTCCAGCAGGATACCTTCATCCCTACTCTCAACGACATGGGCGTGTCATCCAACCTCGAGTCGCTCGGCGGCGATCCCCTCGGCGTCATGTTCCAGCCTAGCAGCATCGACCCCGTCCCCTGGAACAGGTCGTACTCTGCCAACGCCTACCTGCCCGTCGCGGGTGCCAACCTCCACGTCGTCACCGACACCACCGTCGCCAAGGTCAACCTCGCCAAGTCCGGAAAGAAGCAGCGCGCCACGGGCGTCACGCTCCTCGACGGCACCGTCATCCGCGCCAACAAGGAGGTCATCCTCTCGGCCGGCTCCGTCCAGTCCCCCGTGCTCCTCGAACTTTCCGGTATCGGTTCCTCCAAGGTCCTCAAGGCCGCCAAGATCAAGCAGCTCGTTGACCTCCCCGGTGTGGGTGAGAACCTCCAGGATCACCTGCGCATCCAGACCTCGTACCAGCTCAAGCCGGGATTCATCTCGTTTGACAACTTCCGCGCGAACTCTTCTTACGCCGCTGAGCAGCTTGCTCTGTGGCTCGCCGGTCAACGCTCGCACTACATGTATACCGGCTCCGGCTACGCCTTCATGAACTGGGACCAGGTCCTCGCCGACAACGGCACCGACATCCGTGCCCGCGCTCAGGCTGCCGCCGCTGCCGACCCTCATCCCGTCACGCAGAAGAAGATTGAGTTCCTCTCCGACTCTGCCATCCCCCAGATCGAGCTCATCTTCTCCGACGGCTACACCGGCGTCAAGGGCTACCCCGCCGCCACTTCCCCTCTCTTTGGCCAGCAGTTCTTCACCCTCATCGCGGGCCTCATGCACCCCCTCGCCCGCGGCAGCATCCACATCAACGCCGCCAACCCTAGTGCCACTGCTAACCCCGTCATCAACCCCAACTTCTTCAATAACCCCCACGATCTCCAGGCCGTCGTCGAGGCTGTCAAGTACTGTCGTCGCGCTGCCACTACCGAGCCCATGGCTTCCCTTTGGGATAATGAGTACGAGCCCGGCTTCGACGTCGTCGATGGCTCCGATGAGCAGTGGAAGGCTTTTGCTCTCAGCACCGCTCTTAGCATCTTCCACCCCGTCGGCACTTGCTCTATGCTTCCCAAGGCTGATGGTGGTGTTGTTGATCCTAAGCTCAAGGTTTATGGCACCGAGAACCTGAGGGTTGTCGATGCTAGTGTTATTCCTCTGCTTATCTCTGCTCATATCCAGACTGCCATCTATGGTATTGCTGAGATTGCTGCCGATATCATTATCGACGAGGCTTAAGCGAAGCATATCGTGTTCTTTTATGGGGGGCATTTTCATTTCGTGGAGAGTAAGAGCGTGTTTACTTGTCTGTGTTTGTGGATATACTTTGCATCGTGCGTAGCAATGAACATCTTCTGGAGCATGGGTGGACACTCCGAACTTCACTATATATAATATTAGATTCTCAAAAGGTTCTAGTCCAAATGAGATGTATTTCCTCCTCTTCCCGTTCTGTCTTGCCCTCAGTGTTCATGCCGTCTCAATTCCCAAGTCCCCAGGCCTCAATGGTACTTAGCCAGAAGGTGGAAGCAAGACCGGACGAAAGCAGAAAACAAAGGGTTGGTTGGCGTGTGATGAATTCGGAATCGGCCCTCCGCAGGTCCCTCCACAGGTAGATGACGATGGTGAGATGTCAAGTATAGAGGCTCAGACAGAGGCTGAGAACCTGCGCCTGCCACCTAGAACTGTGAGGAGAGGCCCAGGTCGAAATGATTCTCCTCCTAAGCGCTCCTGGGGATGAAGCCAAAGTGGAGATGGAGTCTCGAGGGTCGGGAGACACCCAAGGGCAAGGCCCCTTTAGACAGCCATCTAGCCCGATTAAAGACTATCATTTTAGTCTCCCTTCTCGCTCGCGTATCGGAAAAAGAAGCCGGAACTGCGACATGGTGGCTTGGATGGCCGAAACCAGCTGGGAGACGTGGGAGGTTTTAGCTCTGCTTCTTTGTGGAGTCGAACTGAGTCGGTTCCATCATTTCAAAAGGACATACCAATGCCATGCATGCGACAACTTACTTAGTAGGTTATGTGAGTCGTTGAGAGGCTTCTTCTCGGCCAGGACCGCTTGTGGTGAGACATGAATCTGAACTCCTTCGCGACTCGAGGGGCCGGAGGGGTTTTGCTTTCCCGCGAACTATTGATGCTGCGAACACGCCATCATACGACCGAACGATCGTCTCGAAGAGGCGCTGTCGTATGACGGGAGATGCCAAATCTGTGATAGTTTCGGTCGCAAAGAAGACCACGAATATAAAAATGAGCATTCGGGAAGGAAATCGGCTCCGTGTCTGTCCCAATCTCAAAGGTGATGATTGGCGATGCAGTCTCTTTAAACATCTGACCTCCATGAACTCGCGAATATCTCAACTGGCGCTTCTAAAATCTCCAATTACTAACGTAGGGATTCCAATATCGTATTAATTTGGCCATTACTCGGTTCTCTCCTCCCAGACAACTTCCCACCTGGCTCCTTGAAGTCCCCCGGTCGCAACTTCTGGCCCAAAGACTGCGAGGCTGTCGGGCAACACCGCAGGAAGGCACCAGGGCTTTCACCGTCCTAGTCACGGCAGCAGCGCTGAACTCGGAATTCTGGCCCAGGTACGCATTGGAAACGCCATAGCTTTTTCCCCTCCGACTGCAAAGAAGACAACACAAACCGTTGGGTGCGGTGAAGCTCAGCGGCGGCCAATCTACCACGCCTCCGAGCTTTCCCTTCGATTCGCAACAAATCCCAACCCCAAACTCTATTCCAAAGCACCGCAGACATGCCCTACCTCCTCCTCGACATCCTAAACCAACCCGGCGAAGAAGAAGCCAACAAGCTCCTCGGCCGCCTTGTCATCGACCCCTACAACCCCCTCAAACACTCCTTCGCGCCCAAAGAACCAACACGCATCGTCGCGCCCTTCCTCGACGAGAGGCTCGACATCGTCCGAGCTGACGTGTACGCGAACAAGCTCCATAGCTCGTCGCTCAGGGCCGCTTTCCACGATGCCCTCATGTACAACGCGACGAGGGAGAAACGGGGTAGTTATACTCTTAGTTCCAAGCTGGTTCAGCGGCGACGGCTCCAGAGGATCGAGGATGCTTTCGAAGCTGTGATTGCCGATGAATGTGCCGTGGCTGAAATCAGCAAGATGATGAAGAAGCGATCCCCAAAGAAACTGTACTTCGTGACGGGGCTTCTGGTCGCTATGGATGCCAGCACCGGCACGGATGCCGCGTCCAACGAGGATCGAAAAGTCACCGTCCAAGTCACGGTTCCGGGCGAACTCGCCGCCGCAATACCGGCTGCCGCGCTCGCTGCGGGCCAAAAGGTTGGCGAAATTGAAGGCGGCAGGCGCGTTGAGAAGGCTTCGGGGATTTCTGGGACGGTGTCGGGGTTGAAAGTTTTCGCTATCGAGTACTCCGGGTGTTCCCGGCGCGGGTGGTTCTCGAGCAGGTACGATCCCGCGGCCCTTGGCTTGGGAAGGGAGGCTACGGCGGTTCGGGGGCGGTTCAGCATTGGGGCGCCGCCTCCTCCGGATTGGGCTACGAGACCGGAGGAGGGGAGGCGTGAAGAGGAGGAGAAGGAGGAGTTGGGGAAGGAGGGGTTTGGTAGGCAGGAGTTCGGGGAGGAGTTCAGGGAAGACGAGTTTGTGGAGGAGGAGGGTGGATTGGATTTGTGTCTGGATTCGATGGTGACTTTTGACGGTGAAGGCGGAGAGAAGGACTCGCTTGTCGTGCTGCCTTGGGAGGAGAAGAAAGAAGGCGGGAAGGAAGACATATAAATTATGGCGGCCAGAAGTTGTGTATTCATCGCAATTTTGTGTTGTTTGATTGAATTAGCGATTGGGAGCATTAGAGGCATGGTATGGCAAGATGAGGAAGACAAGCGAGCACAGCGAGAGCGAGAGACTTAATTCTAGGAAATACGTGAACAATAAGGCTTCAATTGCGCAACTCTTAACCTCAATGCTTGCTAGACCTCATTCAAAACAGATTGAGGCAGCTGAAGCCTCTGCTCCAAGAATTCAACACACAGCGGCACTCGAAACACAAACGCTCATCCCAACTTCTGGCCGTAGATCGCGGAGTTATATCATAAAAACCCGGTCCTCGGAGCCGAGGAATCACGAGAAGAAGAAATGAGAAGGGCTTACAAGCTGTGATACGAATGGAACAGCCCAGATTTAAGCTCTGACGGGACTTCGGTAGGAAACCCCAGGATCTCCGGCTCGGGATACGCTACAGCAGCCAAAGGCTTCAGAAACAGTGCCTCGGGCCAGTAAGGGAGCTGCGACAAGTTGATCATAGACCTTCGAGAAGCTGGGCCGTCGCCCACGGCTTCATGGACATATGAAAGACCCGTGGGAGCCGAATCTCGTCCTATACCCTATGGACAAGGCGCTGGTGGAACGTCTTCTACCCATGTATGCATGCCAATGAATACTCTCCTTGTAAGTCGAGTCGGGTTCGTAAGACAAGTCGGACTGGCCTTATAACTGCTTGTACCTGGATCACTTCCTAGGGACTCCTCGACCTCTCGCCTTCGTCTTCCCATCACCTCCTCTCCTGGACAGAGACTGAGAGATCGCAGTATGCGATGTGGTTGTCGAGTCTTTAGATTTCTTTCCAGCGCTTACTCGTAGAAAATAAAGAAAGGACGCTTCAGTCTTTGTAGGACATGGAATGGTCCCAGCCTTACCCCTAGTATTCCGTTCTCGCGCGGCTCTGTGGCGTACCGTGAGGCTTCAGTGAGGCAAGATCATTGACACCATCCCTGGCACCTCGAGCGTGGCATTCTTGGCCGCTGATATCTCGCCGTTCTATCAAGCGGCTATCAGGCGTAGTGGGAATTCCCGTCGTGTCACACCCTCACCAGCCCAATCCGACCTTCGCTCTCCACAGAAACCCGCCCGCCACTAGGTCGCTCCTTCCACCTCACCTCCCACCCGTATCCCACCTCCTCGCTCCTTCCCAATTCACGAGCCCCTCAAAAAGGCCTGCTCATGTGTTATATATGAGATTAAGACCCCGGAATATCACCAAGCAGCAGATGGCCAGACGGTCAGACGACGCAGCCAGGAAGCGAAAGGGTGAAGGAACCGGGGTTCGAGTCCCGACGGGGGCAAAAACTCATGGGGCCAGATCCCCTAGCGGCCGCCGGTGCCCAGGGATCGAGTAAATAAATACCTGTGTTTCGAAAACGAAGATCCCCATCCCGTAAGGGTGATTCCAGGGTGGTTCTGCAGGCGCGCGAGTAACCCGACGGGGTTGTAAGGGCGGAAAAGTAATTTTTTGTTGATTGAGGGAAAAAGAAAAAAAAATCTACTTTTTTTGTAATGTGAAGCCGGAATTCGAACTCGTGATAATGAAACTGGGAGGAGTGAAATTAGTTGCCTTGTTCCTCTGAAGTTGATGCCTTGAAAACAAGGCGCCAAAGTCATCCGACCAGCCAATCAGCGACGGCACAATCCCAGCATCTCAGCATCTTCAGCATCGATCCCGAAATTCCGCATTCTCGAAAGAAACGACATCTGAACTCCCGCACCTCAAAACCCTCCAATTCCCTCCCAATTGGACTCGCAAGCTACAACAAAATGACGTCCGAATCCTCTACCGAAGCCCCCAGGCGTACGTATCCTCTCCATTCAGCCATTCCCCGGCTCAACAAGCCACACCGTCGAACGAATCACTCGCCGACGGAAACAACTCGTCTCCCCACCAATGCCTGCCTCGAAATTGAAAAGCCCGACGCACCCTGATTCTTTACTAATGATATTTCTCTTTTTCTAGTGGCGACCCGCGAGGAGATGCGGGATGCTAAGCTCCCCATCGCCTACCGTGACAGCTGCGCCCACCTCCTCATTCCTCTGAACCGATGCCGATACGATACCTACTACCTGCCGTGGAAGTGCACGGTGAGCCTCGATCCTCTCCATTCCCTCTATTTCAATATTCTCTCTATTTCCGGACCGAATCGACGAAACAAGATCTTGGACTGAGAGCGACGCTGACCACATTTGTGACCTTTTGCGATCATAGGACGAGAGGCACAGCTACGAAAAGTGCCAGTACGAAGAGTTCCAGAAGCGAGTCGCCAAGATGGACGAGCTACGTGCGGCAAAGGGCGGTGCGAGGAGCAACTAGATGACTTGGGGGGATACGATAAAAGGGTGGGAGGGAGATGCAGCTGTGAGGGGAATGTTTGGGAACGACGAACTCTCTTCCCCTGTGTATATGGTCACCCGAGGTTTCATACGGACGTCTTTTTAAACTGTAACAATTTTGCATGTTGCCTTGTGAAATGGAACTTCAATAGACTGGCTTTCGGGCCAATTCGAGTCGGATATCTCTCGCGCTTCGTTTCTCCCGACCACTACACTGCGATGATAACGGGCGATAAGGCAGACACTGGGTTTCGAGGAAGGGGTAAGGAGCGAATAGAGGTCAATTTGAACGAGGGGGGGGGTATCGAGCTGCGAGTGAGCGTCGAAATTCCATTGAACCGTTTCCTTCTCCCGAACCACTGACTATACATTTCCGAACAGACAAGAGCCAAGACACCTGCGAACCATCCTTCCCGAAGCACTAAAGACCGTGGCGAAGACCCATTCAATCTTGTTCAAAAGAGCGGTATCCAATTTCGTCAAACAAAGAAACCATTCCGAGCTTTCCCAAGTATAAACTGCCAGCAGGAAGACAAAAAAGAGAGATGGGAATAAACAGAGGAGAGAGTGAAAAGAGAGAGAGACAGACCGAGGGGTGATAACTCCAACAAATTTACACACGCATCCCAATTTGAAAAACGCCCTTCCGAACCAGAAACCAATAGAACCAACTCAACAAAAGACCGACCAGATGAGCGAGGAACAAACCAAAGAAGCCCCCACCACTACCACCACTGCTACTCGCTAACCGGAATGATAGGATCCCACGGCCTCGCCGTATTCCAAAGGAACGTCTCCGTCGCCACCCCATCCTCCGCCTGGACGGTATATTTGACATACCTCGTCCTCGCAGCGACTCGACCGCCGTTATTGTTACCGTTATTCCACCCACCGCTAAACAAAGGCGCCACAAACCCAACCTCCTCCCCCAAGGCAACGTCCCTCCTCTCCGCAAGCCCGACAAGAAAATCATCCACCCGCCTCACGTACCCATCGACATCCAACAGCGGCGCATTCACGATAATCTGAAACCTCACGGTCTGGATATCGATGACGATCCGCCTCACCTGGTCGGGAAACCCGTAGCGCCCGCCGCTGCTGAGAACCCACTCGGCGCCGCGACGGTCGCCGTTGCTCCGGTGATCGTACCACACGGCGGTGCCGTTCTTGGAGGTGTCGCGGAGGACGAGGCGCGATTCGGAGTCGAAGGTGAGGAGGCAGTGGCGGCGGCTGATGCCGGGGAGTTTGGGGAGGAGGATGTCGCAAGTTGAGGGGTCGGTGCCGATGAGGAAGCCGTGGTGGGTTTTGGGGGTGTGAGAGAAGCGGAGCTGGAGGGCCGGGCCACCGGTGGTGGCGTTGGTGAAAGGGTGGTTGGTATTGTTGTTGTTGACGATGGTGGAGGTGGAAGAGGCGAAGGATGTGAGGGAGGAGGGGATGAGGTCTGGGAGGGAGGTTGTGTGGAGGGGTTTGTTTTGGGGCATCTGGATGGCCTGCATTGCCAGAGCGTTGCCGTAGGAGGGCACGAGGAAGGCGATGAAGTCGGAGTGGTCCATTGTTGATGTTGTTGTTCTTGTTGGAGTGGACGGAGAGAATGAAAATGAATGTTGGTATTAACAGACTTTGGGGACCAGAGGGCCGGGGTATATCAAGATGAGAGATCCGAGGAAATAATAAGAATAATAGTAGAAGGAAAAAAAAATAATAAGATCAAGGAAGCAAGTAAATAGCAACCAAACGTGGTATTCTCAGGAATAGCAACGAGAGAGACGACAAGTTCCCAAGCAGGGAATAAGGAAAGACAGGGTCCGGAGACTTGGACCGAGAGCGTATTAATGTACTTCGCAGTAATAAGTTGTGTTGTAACCGACTTGACTTGGGCAGGTAAAAGGAGTGTGTGGGTATCGAAACCAGACTTGGACGACGAGAGAAGGTAGATGCGATCCCTCCAACTGGAAGATCCGAATAGACAAGAAAAAAAAAGGTAACAAAAAAACCGAACGACTTGAACTGATCCAACAAGAACCAGCAACGTGGCGAGGAAAAGAGCCCGATTTAAATAAAACCCTCTCCCTACATGGGCCCATCTACTTCGTACCAAGTCTTTTTTATTATTTATTACGAGTGAATCGGGCATCGTCAATCCTGCAGGGACGGGAATGCAGTCTCTTTCGCAGCAATTTACTGGGAGCCTACAAACTGCGGAATGCGCATGCACAAACAAAACGCGGTTTCAAAAGCACCGGTGACGTGGGTGGGGATAAGAGGGCGCGGTGGTGCTCGTCTGGGGATGGTTGGATGGGCGCGTCGGAGCCAATCGATTCTGTGGTTACCTGGCCGCGAAAGACGCGGGTCGAGGAGACGAGACGGACGCGGGAGAGCCAGACGACCCATCCCGATTCCCGAAGCATCAAAAATGGACCGTCAAGGGTCTATAGAGGTTGGGATGGGAAAAAGCGGGTAGGGCTTGATCGTCTCGTTGCCAGGGCACAGGTGCCGGTTTCGGGATGTTGGGTTCTGGACGAGAGACTTGATTGAACCCAAGGAAGTCGTCATTGTTGGTATGAGTCTTTTGGTTTCAAAGGCTTGCGTGAAGAGTATTAATTGGAGATCGGAGATCGGAGACCAGACGACATTCCTGCTTGATTCACTTCTCGAATCTCGAATCTCGAATCGCTCAGTCAAAGTCGATGTTGCCCCAGGCAACTGCAGGCAGCTGCGTCGATAAAACTTGAAGAAAGGAATACAGAGAAAGCAAAGTACAGTAAACATCGCTCCAAACTACTTTACAATACAGAATCATGTACCAAGTACGAAGTACCGTTATTTGACCAAAGCTGTCTGTCTGTTCTGAACTCGACTTCCGATCTGGAGATGCCATCATCCACGACCAACCATCCCTAAAACGCCTTCAAGTGATGAGATGCCAATGCTATGCACCAGAACCTATGACCGTAGAATAATACAAAAGTAAAACACTCCTTAACCGCCAATCTCTGAATCAACACTGCGTGTTCCTCAAGTAGACCATCTCTGCCATGCATACATCGTACATGCAGACATACAGACATGCACACCAAACACCAAACACCTCACTCAAAACTTCGCTTTCGTCTTCCTCTCCTTCTTCTTCTTCTTCAGCGCCCATCCCCCACCATTCGGAATCCCCTCCGTCAATCCGCCGCTCCCCTGAGTACCCTGCGTACCCTGCATACCCTGCATACCACCACGCCCGGCTGCGTCCTCGTCACCATCGCTGGTCAAATCAATCACCTGCGAACCAGCCGGAATCTCAAACACGTCCTTCTCGACAGCCCCCTTATTCTTCTTCGGCGCCTTCTTCTTCCCTGCGCCCTGGATCACCGCAGCATCGTTGCGGCTATCTGTCTGCGAAAGCGACGCCGCCCGCTCCGACAAGTCGAGCTTCTCCATCTTGACAATCTTCGGAACAGCGCTGCTCTGCGACGACGAAAAGATCCGCCGTTGCACGTTGTTGTTGTTGTTATTGTTCGGAGAACCGCCGACAACCGTCTCCTCCAAGCGGCGCGTGTTCGTATTCTTCTTAATCGAAGCACTCAGATTCTTCAGCATCTCATTCCTCCGGATCTTGGCCGACTTTTCGCGCGCTAGCTCGGCCTGCTCGCCATCAAAGAAGCTAGCTTCGGAACCGGGCAACCGAATCGTCTCCTTGGCACGCAAGACGCGGCCCGGGGCCTCTGGAGAACTCTTGGGTGTGTGGGGCACAGCTGCAGCACGTTGGCCTGCAGAAACTGTGGGGAGAACCGGTTGACTGGACGAGACCAGCTTGACAAAGGGCCGGGGCCGGGGCTTGTCGTCGTTCTTCTCCCTCTGTCCGCTCTGCTCAGTCGCCGCATCACCCTCGAGAGCAACCGCCGAGTCAGGAATAGCATCCTCTTGAGAATCATACGACTCGACGCCGACAAAGTTCGGATCCACCTGGCCTCGTCCACTAGCCACGCTGCCAGCCACCGACAAATTGCCCAAAACATCGAGAGAAGTCGTATTCTGCGAAGGGTATTCGGTAACCCTCAGAGAATTGCTGTTTTCTCCGCTCATCTGAGCCGGTTGGCTGCTAGGCGGGAGTTGCCTGGCCTTGGCCATGGCCGGAGGCGATCTAGGCAGGCCCATACTTTCGACTGGGTCGGAAAACGGAACTTGTAGATCGAGAGACATCGGCTCCGTAGCATCGCCAATCACCTCGTTAGTGTCCACAACATCCCCGCCCTGACTTTCGATGGAATCTTGCAAAAAGCCCACGCCGTCCTCATCTGGAAGCTGTCCCGCAAAACCGCTTCCAAGCATCGTCGTCGGCGGAAGCGCTGGCTGGACGACACGGGGATCCATCATCTCCGCAAACGTCACATTCCGCTCGCCGTCATCCTCATCTCCGCTTTCTTGCTCATCCTCATCAGTGTCCGGGGCCTCAAATCCATCGTAAATTCGTTCGCCCGTCTCGGGGTCGTAGTCCTTCTCCGGTTTGTCGAGCGCACGGTCTCGTTTGGCGAGGAATACTTTCAATGTGTTTGCGTCGGCGTTGTCGACCTTGGCGACAACAGCCGTAACGTCACTAACTTGGGGCTGCCACTGCGTCGCCTTGGAGAGAATCCATTTCTTCCAAGTAATCACCATTCCCGGTGTGGCCGCTCCAGGGAGGAGGGGCGAAAGAGTCGACAAGTCGTCGGGTAAAATTGGCAAATCGTCTCGACTCTCCGGAACATCGTCGGTCGCATCGGCTGTAGCTTCGGTATTCTTGTCTTGCTGGGCAGCGGGCCTTCGTAGATCATTGGCCTCCTCCATAACGGTGTCATCCATCTCAGGAGGGACTAGACCGCCTTGGCTGTCCTTCGCACCGCCAGCTGCCGTATATGAGAGCTGAGTCTCATCAACAACGTCGTATCCCGCGTCGTAGTAATGCGCTTGGTTTCGAAGCTTCTTCTTTCCCTTGCCGCCCCTCTTGTTCTTCTTATTATTACCAAACCACACGTCGGGCCGTTGCTGAGGGTCCCACCTCTGAACAAACGGGAAAGGGGGCTCGGACAACTCAACACCCTCGTGGCAGCACTCAACAGCGCGATAGTTGATCTTGCGCCTCCATGCATCGGGGTCCTCGTCCTCGGGAAGTTCCGCTACCACCTTGTCCTGAAGATCCGCCTTCTCCTCTGCACGAGCGGTCGTCAAAGGTCGGGCATGTTTTGCCAAGGCATCGCGGACCTTGTCCTCTTCCTCCCTCGTCTTCGGATTGCGCATTCCCAGTGCGCCGAACAAAAGACGTCGACCAGCCCCAAGATCGAGTCGAACCTTGCGCGTAGCAGCCGCCTCAGATTCGGTCGTTCCGTTGGTCTTCGCGGTTGCTAGAGCACTACCACAATCCAATCCCTTCGCAGGGGTCTCCTCGATATCGCTCGCCTTTCTCTTCAAGGGATTGGTTGACGCAGGAGAGCTGTTCTCGGCACCGATGGATTCCAAGAGGGCCTTCTTCCGCCTAAGAAGCTCGGCTACTACTTCGGCCGATCCCGTATCAGTAGGGGCAGCAGTACCATTAGTAGTGGGGGATCCTATATTCTCCTGCTGCCCTTTCTTCAGCTTTGCCAACCGACGCCTCAAATTTCTCTTCTGGGAGCGACTAAGTTGCACTTGACCAACATTACCATCGGGAATGGTTATGTCGGGCGTGACAGTCGTGAAAGGCGTTGAAGTAAGAGGCACTTTCTTTGCCACCGTCTCGGATTTCTTGGCCCGGACTGCTGTAGCCTGAGCTTTTTCTCCAGGTTCATGGTGAGCAACAGAGTCTCGTGGTCCCACTCCCTCCACCGAAACGGACCCATCGCTGGAAGACTCGGACATGTCACTGGAGTCACTAGAATCCGAGTCGCTGGAATCCTCAGAATCAGAATCTGAGCTGTTACCGGAACCGTCGGAATTCACGCCGCCATGGGCATCGCTGGCCGAATCATCTGAGCTGGAGGAGTCTTCAGACGAGCTATCAGAATCGGAATCATCGCCCGAAGAGCTGTCAGATGGGGCGATGTGGCCACTCTTGTCCGGCTCATCCTCATGTACAGCGGGTGAGAGCCGAGCCTCGTCGTCATGGCTGTTCACCTGTCGCCCAGAGTCCCCTTTCGAACGAGCGAGTGAGCTCAAGCTGACAGTAGAGTCGCCGGAATCCGAGCTAGATTCGGGGCGAGTCGTACCCACTGGGCCTTCGGGGGTAGGAGGGTTCACTTCTGCTTCAACAGGGCATGGCTCATTCGAGTTCGGTTCCGCACTCGCACTCTTGGAACTTGTAGATCCCTTGGCCGGGGTGCCATGGGCAGGGCTAGACGTATCCGCCACATGACTGGCCCTGGGTTTCAAAGGCGTCTGCAGTCGGTTCTCTAGCTTTCGACGCTTCGCGGGATTCGGCAATTGATGAGACTCCGTAGCCTTGGGCGAGAGGAATCTAACGGTGGATAACTGGCGACTGCGACGTGCCGGCGTAGAATCCGTAGATCCCGACCTAGACATGACTGGTGATGAATCGAGGCCGTGACCTCGCTTCAGCGAGCCAGGTGAGTTGACGGAACCAGGCATGTCTGGCTGCGGTGTCGCGTTCGTAGATTCGTTCACAACGGATTCCGAACTCGGTGCCTCGAGAAGTAGTTGATCTTCAGCTTCGGTATCTTCCTCTGCTTCAAGACTTGAAAAATCGTCCGACTCTTCTTCATCTTCGTCTTGGGCATAGTCGTCGTAATCATCGTCTTCCTCCTCGTCATCGTACTCATCATCGGAATCGTAGGTAATTCTCGCTCGCTTCCTCGGCGGTAGATCAATGGCCGGTCGGTTCACAGGCGCCTTAAGCCAGGGCCGTCCAAAAGCCACTCCGTCGACGAGGTGTCTGCCATCGATCGATATTTGGTGGCGACCGCTAATTCTGCGCCGTCGTAAGTCGTCTTCGAGCAGCGGTCGGATCCTGCACGGTAGCAGCGAAAAGCATGAGTATACAAATTCTGCCAGTGGCTCGCAGAAGGAGGCAAAAGAGCAGTAGAAAGGGGAGAAGAAAACACTTACAGTAGTTGATCATCCTCCTTCAGAATATCTCGCACGACCTGAAAATGCAAACACTCAAATCCATCCCCTTGTGCGTCCCTGTACTCCACGGCATAGTCTTCTAATCCCCACTCGCCGCTCTCGAGGGGTACAACCTCGTTAACGGCGACCAGGAGCTTGGAGATGGTTAGGTCGGTGTTGGGCCCAACGGTCCACAGGAGCTTGACCTCGGGGATGCCGTGGCGGCGAACAGCCAGTCGGAGACGCATGGTTGGCTGGCTGAAGGAAGGGGAGTATGGACTCCCCTTCGCGCGGGATATTTAGCCTAGCAAGCTAGGTATCGGTGTGGGGAGCTCTGGACCTTAGGAGGTAGACTTGGAGATGAATAGATTCGCGATGGGTGAGGACGAAGCTCAGTGATCGAATGATACGTGGCAACCTGTCGAAAGGGAATCAACCGAGATGGATTTGCAGTAGCTGGAACAAGCAGAGCCAAGTCGGTACGGAAGAAGAGAAGAATCAAGTCTGGAAAGATGAGGAACGTGGAAGGTTTGGCGGAGTGTCGTGGTGGTGGTGGGAGGCAAACGCAGAAGGAAGCTCTATTTTTTGGCGTGGAAAAGGGAAGGGTCCATCCAAAAAGTCGCCCAAAGTCGTGTCTTTGGCGCGTCTCCCCCACAATTCGATGTCGGGAAGGGGCGACAGGGATCAAGTGCTTTGAGAAGGCACCGCCCCAGCATCAGCATTCATCAATTACGCAGCATGAAAGAAATATTGAAATAAAATATGAGCTTCATAGTACTGCTTCACAAAGTAAAGATTGTCGGGTAACTCCCGCTCGCGCACCTTTGAAGATCCAGGATAATTTGAGTCTTCAGAACTCGCTGAAGACCAGCAACCACCCACCATCACTCCATACCTCAACAAGAGCTGGCCCGTCCAGGCAAGTTTGAGAGAAAGAAAGCCAACGTCAGATCTAGGGATAATTTACTCGACAATATCGCAAGTTATATATAAAGTATGTGTATTTAAATAATTCATCTGCGTCAAAAATCCCAGCCGCCAGTATATACAACGCCATCCATGTGCAACAAAAAGAGACGGAAACTCTATGCATATACAGAATCTAAGAGAGAGGCATCTTGATAGAGACCGAAACGGGGCAATAAAAGGTAGATGTTTGGAGGACAGTGATCCCCCTTTAAAAGTCGAGCATATGGCCCATCTTCTTGATCTGTAGAACGAAAACGAGTCAGTAATCGATAGACAGCATTGCCGCAAGGGAAGAAAGAAAAGAAGGGAACAGGGAAGAAAACCGTCAGGGTCACCAACCTTTGTCTCGAGATACGCCTGGACCTCGGTGCTGCGAATCCCCTTCTGTCCCCTCCAGGACAAGGGAACCATAGCCACCCTCTCCGTCACAACAACCTCCCTATTCGGCCCCTCCACAGCCCGAATCTTATCGGGGTTGTTCGTCAGCAGTCGAATCTCCTTTTGGTCGAGATCCCTCAATATCGCCGTCGCCAAACCATAGCTCCGCGCATCGGCCGGATGACGAAGCAAAAGATTCGCCTCGACGGTGTCGGACCCGAGATCCTGAAGATTATACGCCTTCAGCTTCTCTCCGAGTCCGATGCCTCGACCCTCCTGGCGCAGGTAGATTATGATGCCGCCGCTCGTGTTATCGGGATGGCCCATAAGCCGTGCCGCCTCGTCCAATTGCTCGCCGCAGTCGCATCGCGCCGACCACGCCGTCTCGCCGGTATAGCATTCCGAGTGGATGCGCACCAACGGCGTGCCGAAGCCCGTTTCCGCGGTCGCAGGAGGATCACCAGCCGGAGTCGAAGATGAGGACGCCTCATCAGTTTGGCGACTGCTCGTCCGTCCGGGATACAGCTTCCCGACGTACGCGCCCCGAATCATCCGATCCATCTCCGTCTCACCTGGTCTCGGCGCATCGAGCGAGTGGCTTCGGATATGGGGACCGAAAACGATGGCCAGGTGCTCCTTGTTGTCGACGTCATTGGTGTACAGATGCAGGAACATTTCCGATCCGGACACCGTGGGAATACGTGCGCGCACGATGCATTCGACATTCGGCAGCGTCTCGAGGAGCCGAGGTCGTTTCGCGCCGCAGCCGCCGCTGGGGATGGTGCTGTCGACGGGTACGCTCTTTAGCTGGGGCGCACCGTCGGCAGCTGGTGTGCCGGGCGTCGCGGGAGGGGTGAAGGACGGGGAGAGCAGCGAGGGTGGAGGGGGGACTGAACCGGATGTAGTGGTAGACGAAAGGGCAGGGGTATCTAGGGAAATTCGGTCGTAGGTGGGGATGGGAGAGAGGATTTGGTTCGGCTCATTGGAGTTAGAAACGGCTTTGGTGGTGTCGTTGGTCTTGGAGTTGTCTGTTGTCGTCTCCTCGGTGGGCTTCGAGGGTGGCGAGTAGAAGGAGGGCAATTCGCCCGTCGAGTTGCTCTGGGGCCATTCTTTCGATGCGCCAGAGCTCTCGGTAGAGGACTGAGCCGGCATGGTGATGGGTTGAGAATGAAGTAGCACGCGCGATGTTTGCTGCTTGCCGGGGAATTTATGCACCAGGTCGTGTGTCGATTTGTCCGTGCTGTGTGTGCTCAGTGACACAGATATTCGAGATCGGCACAGCGTGGTCGGCAGGGTGGGATGATGAAGGACAAACGTCAATTGCGAGGAATTGACCTCGAACTATGTGGGAGTAAGAATGTGAGCAGCTGCGGTTCTGATTCCGACCTCGTAAAGAACATCGAGCTAAAAGTTCAAGATGTCGGCGCAAGTCTTTCAATCAGGGACTTGAGAAGGTCGGAAAAGCCGAGCGAAAAGTCAATGTTAACCAAAAATGCTGCAATTCGATTGCCCCCGCAAAATGGTGCTTGTTGGTCATTCACTCATCAGTACATCGCATTAGTCAGGGTTCTAGATGATGACGGAACATTTGAGGAGGAAGGAAACAGCAGTTGAGGACGAAGTTACCGACTTTGCAATCCGTCAAGGGGAGCTACTCCGCATGTATAAGTACAGCTACTTAACCTCCCGCTGCGGAAAGCGAGGGTGATTGGGGGCCGAGACATGTGCCAGTTTCAACTGTGATCTTTTGTGGAAACCGGCACGCGGGGCGTTGCGTTCTGACCGAGGCAGTTAGGAGGGGCCGTCGGTGGAGAGAGACTCAGTGAGGGGTCAACCCACATTGTCGAGAGTGGTCAATTGCAGCCTCCCAGTCCCCTGAATTTTCTCGACCAGGGGGAAACAGTGGGGCTAGGGGAGCACGGTATAACACTTCCAACTGATGTGATCTTAGACCTCTGTGATCTATCTAACTATAGATTTTCTCACCATTGAAAAGGAATCATTGTTCGCGTTTCATTTGATACGGGATAACAGCAATGTCGTTGGCAATAACGGCAACGGTAACGGCGGCAATTTGAGCGGTAACGGTCGGGTAGTGCACAATTGTTACTCAGATATCTCAATTCTCTGTCATCAGTTACTTAGCTAAGCATTTCCTCAGTATCACTAATCTTGATCCGAATCCCTGCTTCATTCTCGACGGAATCGGAACATTCGCGCAAGCACTCTCCGCACCCCTCGACTGGGTGTTCGCTCGACTCATTTCATCGCGGGGGTTTAAAAATGCAACAACCCCCGACATGGGCAGCATCGTCTCATGCTTCACGGGTTCCGCAATGGATTGGGGAGATGCTGGGACCTGGGCCTTGGAATGGACCACACCCCATCCGAAAATCCACATCTTGTTTTGCCAACTGTTGCCGGTGACGCCAAGTGGCTCCCTTCCACAAGTAAACCTCTCCTCGCGATGGTCTTGATCTTTTTCATGTCAGGGTGAGCTGCCAATATACACTTGACAACGATGGCATCTGTGGCTGTTGACAGCTGTTAATACATTGCATATTAAACTCACTGAAGTGGTCGACTCTCGGCAACTCCAAACACTTGAGGCATTCCCCAGGACGCGCATGTTGACATCTGGGATATACAGATGTTGGGTCATAGGAAAGCTCGTCGTAAGCCGTGCAGGCCGGTCGGTCGATATTCACCCGTTCTACATAGCAGTGGTCCTCCGAATCTTAATGTGACCCATACCTCCAAACCGCTTCATCCGGGACCAGTTTTCTCCGAAAGACCTTTGGGGGCCGAAGAGGGCTATCGGGATAGTCGAGCATCATGCCGATCTCACGGTTTACCTCCGATTGCCCATTAGCGTGAAGCCCTTCCCGGGATCGTTACTGAGTGGCAGCACTGCAGACTGCCGGTGATTGAATCTCCTGCTCGAGCCCAAGATGCCCTCTCCGCAACTCTCGCGTCATAGCCATGAGCTTACGCAATAAATCTGTCAGAGAATGCGGGTAGGTAAGGGACGAGCACTCTTTCTTATCTGGAAGACCAGAGGTAGAACGCACCAGTCGCGGAGAGAGGCTACAAAAGCCGACATTTCTGCCTCCCTGCCTTGCAAACTTCTTACAGCCCCTCATCAATCATTTGCAAATCGCAAATATGCGTGTCTCATATCAGAACATTCTCATCACTGTGACCATGTTGTACTCATCCGAAGGCGACGGGGAGCCTGACCAACAAGCCCTGCTGGCCCCTCCTCCGCCACCGCCTCCGCAATGGCCACCGCTGGAAGAGAAGTGTGGCCCGGACACAAGCAGAAGCGTGTGTATCAAGAACTCCTCCGCCGCGATCCCAGGCAACTTCTCCAGGGCGCCCTAACCCGACTCGATCAACCCCTTGGACCAGGAATCCTATGCAGACTGAGGCCCCGGACGACGATTCGCGACGAGGTTTTGGCCCCTTAAGTTGAGTTCCTCGCTAAACCTAGCATTTATCGCCTTCTTCAAGATTACTCCTTTGGAAACGGTGTGAGTCCCCACAGACCAGTTCTTGCGCCCGCCATCTACAGGTTCAACCCTCGAACGGGATCCGTCCGCGTCATAGAGCAGCGGCCAAAACAGCCCATCGAGGTCGCCTTCTCCCCCGACTTAAACTCTTTCCGTCGCCGACTCCGGTGCCGAGACAGTGCCGGATCACCCCCCAGCCGTATGCCATGTCATAAGACCCGTATAATATAACGGACCCTCATGTCGTCTGGGCATTTAACGTTATCCATAGCGGCACGGCTCTGGGCAATACTCGACTGTTCCATCTGACGCACAAGGTGGAGCGAAGATAGCAAAACATCTCCAGTAGTCGTGAGGATTCTAACGCGGGTCCGAAGCGGCTGCCGGACGGTGTCCGTGTTGCAGACAACGTACAACGGCTATGTCCTCGTCGGCGTTGGCGATGGCATCGACGTCCTCGACCCGACGGGTGAGTTGATTCTAAAAATTCAGACAAACTTCAGGGCCGTGGGAAAACGCACATGGGCCGCCAAGGGCACCAAGGACCTCTGGATCACGGGTGCGGGCGGTGTGCAAAAGGTTCACATCAACCTGCCCGGAGGAAAACAGCTGGCCGGAGGAACTTCTCCGAGAGGAGTGAGATGGGGCGCGTGCGAAGGCCCGCTTCCCTACTTATGTTGTCGTCTCCACGATTTCTAGATGCCATGGCCATGGCCGTTCAATTTGTAATAGCGGGACATGGATCCTAACTTGGAACTTCTCCTGTCCCCAGATCTCGTTGGTCGCAAATGGCCATGAAGGATTTGGGCGGAGCGGAGTGAAATAATTAATAATTTGATGGATTTCCAATTGCAGACAGCTTGATGGAACATTGAATAGCTCCGCAAGCCATCGTAAATCATCGGGCCCGGCTAACTCGGGTCCGAATATTTATAATCCAAGACTCGAACAAATGAAGTGTTCACGATACTCTGCAACGGCTGACCCCGGTGCCACAACGCCGGTTTGTAATGAGTCTGGTACCATTTCCCTCTTATGATGGGGCCTCCAAGAGGCAAGCAACTCCCAGCAGGGTCAGGCTTATAAGGCCGAGTGCCTCCAGCCATGTCCGAACCACGTCCTATCTGAGAATCTCATTCCCAGGTCTCCCATTCAGTCTCAACTCTCTCTCACTATTCAAAACCATTGCCCTCGCGCACCAAAAGACATCACGACCAATATGGCAGAGACCTCGCAGGTTCGCGTGGCCATAATCGGCCTTTCCGCTTCAGCCGTTACCTCATGGGCAGCCGACGCTCACCTCCCGGGCCTTAAAACAAAGACTGGTCTGGGAAAATATCGCATCGTGGCCCTATGCAACAGCAGCGTTGCGGCCGCCGAGGCGAGCATAAAAGCCTATGATCTCCCTCCCGACACCAGAGCCTACGGTAATCCCGAAGATCTGGCCGCCGACCCGGACATTGACTTTGTCATCTGCAACACGCGTGTCGACAAGCACTACGAGACGACTCTTCCCAGCATCAAGGCTGGAAAGGATGTTTACATCGAATGGCCTATCTCCTCTAACAAAGCCGAGATTGATAGCCTCGTGAAGGCAGCAGAAGAGAGTGGCTCGAGGGCGTTGGTCGGACTACAGGGTCGATGGACGCCTGTGGTGCTGAAGATTAAGGAGATTCTAGACAGTGGCGCGGTGGGGAGGTTGCTGAGCAGCGAGTTGCGGGCCTACGGAGGCTCCAAGGACAGAGAGATACTGCCGGTTGGGCTGAAGTACTTTGCCGAGCGACAGGCCGGCGGGAACCCCATCACCATTGGGTTCGGTCATGGTGTGTACAAACGCGGGAGGGGCTCCCCTCGTTGCTCTTGTTGGGAGGGTAGACTAGCTGACTATTTCGTGATGTCTTGATCAGTTGTCGACTTTGTTCAGTCTGTCGTGGGCGAGCTCGATCCGGCCAGCACTCACACTCACTTTCAGATTCAGCGACCCCAAGTCAAGATCCGGGACCCGAAAACTAACGAGGTCATTGAAGCGATCACATCAGACGTTCCGGATCTTCTCTCATTACATGGTAAGAGTCAATCACTAAACCCGAATTCCCTTGGCGCCCTCGCCTTTGCTAACCGACCACCACAGGATTCGTCTCCTCGTCAAGAACCCACCACCAGCCAGCCACTCTAACCTGTCACTTCCGCCGCGGCCAGCCATTCCCAGGGACTCCATCGCTGATGTGGACATTGAACGGCACCGACGGCGAGATCCGCCTCGTCGCACCCGCGGGAATCTCCCTGCAGGCCGAAGCCTACCAAGAGCCCGTAACCATCCAAGTACACCATCATGACACCGACAGCGTGGAGGACGTGGAGTGGAAATGGAACGATGATCAGCAAGAGGTCCCCATACGAGCCAGGTCGGTGCAAACTGTGCTCTACGCGTATGCGAATTGGAAGAGGGGGGTGAAAGAGCATGGTACAGAACCGGCGTGGGTCGAAATAAAGGAGGCGGCACACCGGGCTGAACAGATTGAAGGGTGGCTGGATGGGTTTCAAGTGTGAGAAATAGGAACGGCGCAGCTACTGTGGGATGGTTGTAAGAAGAGCGTAGCAACATCGGGGCTTTTCTAAGTCGGGACGAATTCAATATTCTTGACAAAACTTGAGTCTAATATCGCCCGTTCCTCAGAAGGAGCCCAACACTAATGATCAACCTGGTGGGTTCGGAAAGTCCTTCAAGTGACCGTTCCCCATCCTTACTGCTCCCATCAGCTTCTTCCCTTAAACCACCATCGTAATGTTGCTGCCCGCAGTCTCTATGTCGCCAGCATCCTGCGTAACCTCTGGATAATCTCTCCAAGTGTTGGCGATTCTTCAATCCCGTCGCTCCCCAAACCTCGCCGCGCATCGATCCTCTCGCACTCGCTCTCAACCCTCCACATGGCATCACTGCTAGGCAGCCTATTATTCTCGAAATATCTCCGGTGGAAGTAGCTGTTCATATAGTACGCGGGATCCGATGTTCTAGTCAGTCCGAGGAGTTGGTGGATGCCGACGAGACAGAAATATGGTGCGTCGCAATGACTCTTGGGTGGCCCAGATGTCCCAGCTGGCGTCTTGAGATATGGGATGGGAAAGAAAATGTCCCCTGGTCCTGGAAGATATCGCAGACAGATGGTAGCCCAGACTATGTAGTCCGAATGCAATTTCATACCCGCGCACGCCAGCGCCACAGTAAGAGGCTCTGGCATCCCCCTCGGAGACTTGTGCCTGCCCATCATTGATCGCGTTATCTTTCCGGTCTTGCAGCGCCATGGCATCATACCAAACGACGTCCACATTGCTGTGCAGACTCCTCTCTACGACGTCTTTTTTTTTTTTTGCTCCTGCCTCATTTTCACGATCCCAAGGCCGAATCCAAACCCCCGTCGCCCACCCAACCATTGCCACCTATCTCCTCTCATCCCGTGTTGCCTTACGACCCTCGTTCCACTTCTTGTCTTGTTTTCGTGTTCTAAGGAATGTTCTGGAATCCCACGTCGAAGCGGTTATATCCCTTCTTCAGTCCCGAGGTAGGCCTTCATCCTCCAATAGTTTTCTCCTCGTACGGTCGTACCACTGGGCGTGAGAAATAGTGGTATCTTGGTATCTGGACCATCGTTCGTGACAACAATCTCATAAGTCGCCTGGCGACATCGCAGTGGCATATCCGTGGGAGATATCGTTGCGGCTCGTATATTTGCGGAGAGCGAGCGTTCGAGCCAGCCTGCTCTCCCACACCCCCTTCCTCCCTGCCGTGCAACAATGGAATATGCCGCAGCAGCACATCGTGCAAATAGAAATACAGAAGGGCTAGCAATCTTAGCTGCATTGGTGCCTTATCTGACCATCCGGACTGACCTGCTCGACATGTCATTGCTCCGGGACTACCGCGCCAACCTCTGCTCGCAGTATGCTTCAGGGCGAGGACGTGTGGATGCTATGGGATAACAGGCACTACGGATAGCAAAACGGGATTCAGGATTTCTGTACTAAATACGCTAGCTTCCCCGGCTCTCTCATTCAAAAAATTCTTGTATCCTGAGTTATCCATCCAAGTTGTGACTGCCATCGCCTCGCTTAGCTTCACCTATTTCTCACTTGCCTAGCCTTCATGTCTGCTGAAACCACTACCACAAAAATAATGGCAGATGACCGAACTATCGCACTGAATCCAGGGACTTGGGACTGGGGTTACCGGCGGCTGAAAGCATTTCTGAGAGCAACGAAAGGAGCTGCCGTTGGGCCTGTCATCCAATTCATTGAGCAACAGTGCGCATTTAGCTAACCCTGCCGGTGTTGTGTTAAATCTAACCACTATTTAGCCTCGCGGGAACAAAGCTCATTTTTATCACTGGAGAGACGGGCTCAGGAAAGACATCCCTGTTAGAGGAGCTAACCGGCGAGAAGCATGATGTTGGACATACACTAAAGTCGGGTTAGTTAGCATCTCCGTGCTTTATCCACCCTCAGTCTCTTATGTGCATTGACTAATGTCTCCTGCTCCAGGTACACGGCGATATGGCATATGGCCCGCTATAATTGATGGCGAGAAATACCTCTTCGTCGATACGCCTGGCTTCGGAGCAGGGGACATGGATGACATGTCAGTCCTTGAGAACATCGTTAGCTGCCTTCAGGCCATCGGCCCATTCGTTACAATCGCTGGCGTACTATTCCTGCACGGCATCACCAAGGACCGCATGGAGGCTGGCGAGCTCAAGACCATCAGGTGGCTGCAATGTTTTTGTGGTCCGCAGTTCTACCAGAACATCACGGTTATCACGACTAAGTGGGACAAGGTCACCGAGGACGATTTACTCGAGGCTCGCGCTAAAGGCGAAGAACTCGCCGCTGACGAACTCGCGCCGGTCCTCTTCCCACAGCAGCCTTTCAAAGGTGCACACATCTACCACCACGGAATCCCTGGTGGCGGGAATCATGACGGCGAATGGGGCCTGCCGCTCTCGCGCAAGCGGAACATGCCCGCACGCGTTGCGGAGCTTAAGGGTCTCATCCAAGATAGGTACTGCAACAATGCCAACGTCAAGCTACAAATCGCGGTAGAAATTGAGAGTGGGAGACCGTGGAAAGAAACGCAGGCAGCAATGGCGATCCTTAGGGACATACCTACAACCAAGGTACGCCTTGACGGCGACCGCGCTGTGGTCCTTGGGGTTAATGACCCGGACCCTGCGACCGACACTACACGTACCGGGGGGGGAACGACCAACGCCAAGTTTACTGAAGGAGAGGGTTTCACTACACCGGACTCTATTTGGCCGTGGATCGAAATTCTCAAAGCGGTAGCCATCGCCTTCATGCGTGCTACAAGTACGCCGACGTTGGTATCAAGTCTCACAGACCTAGCGTGGAATGCTTTTGACGCTGTAAAGAACTGGTGGTTCGGGCCACCTCCAAGGGGATAAGTTTGCGTCTTCTAAGCACGGAAACCCTTCAGCATAGCGAAAACTAATCTAGGCCGGTCATGCCTAGGCTGCCGTCGCGAGACTCTTGCGACGAAGAAGCCGACTTTAACAAGACTAGGCAATAATAGTTAGCTTAGATAGTGAGTCAATATTGTAGCAGTCCTTTTCAACAAAGAGTATTGTTGAGTTGTATTTCCGTGTCAAACGGGCCGTCGACAAGTCTAGTTCAGCACCGTCGTGGACCGAGGCCCAATATCTTCCTCCACTGGCCACCATTCGGCACACACAGAGTATCCGGCCGATCCCCTGAAACGGAGAGTGCACTATTGATGTTACCAGGTCGTGCGGATCCCACTAATCTTGGCGACACAAGCAGTGAGGGACACAAGTATACGGGAAGGTACCAAGTACTTCATCGCCTAAAGCCATGCGACCATATCAGGCGAGCCTTGTTTTTAGGAATCCGACATCGGGGAAACCGATTCTCGTCTTCTCACTTCAGGGATCCGAGATCTGCGCCCGGGTTTACTGCGCCCACACTATAGGGCCCTGTTCCCACGTAAATGGCGGCGAGACCCTCGTCGTTACCCGTCGTACGCTTCCATCGCGTCTCTGCGCCCGAATTGTTCTCGTTATCCCGCCACCCCCTTGTGGACGACGGCTGGATGGCATCCGAAACAACCACGATAGCTCGACTGCCTAAAGCGAGGCTTCCCCAGCGATGGCGGTAAAGACTTCCTCGACTGCTTCGCTGCCCGAGAGTCGGAGAAACGAGGCTTAAATCGACCGGCTCCACTGTGGAGGAGCACGCCAGGCAATGGCAGCTGAAGCTTGTTCAGCCTCGCCAAGTCCAAGTATTCCGACGCAACAGAGGTCAACGTCACTACCGCGCCGATTCAAATAGCGGATGGTAGATCAACCAACTTCCAAATTGCGACTTCCAAGATAGACTTTCCCATATCACAGAGGCAAACTCGAATCATCTCCCCCCCCATTATCATGTAGCATACTACCCGAAGATAGAAGCCGAGGAAGCAACAGATGAGGATCTAAGAGATGAAGAGCAGACTTGCAACCAAGACTAACTGTGAATTAAGTACTGGCGGTTAGTAATTACGGTAGCAGGAACCCTGCGTCCTTAGTGCAAAGGCCTTCTACCTCAGAGAGAGGAAAATAAGGGAATTATACACCAAAAAGGTAGAATATCCTACAAAGCGAGTGCTAAATGGTTTAAGCTAATGAAGAGCATGCCCTGCTTTAAAGATAACCCTCATCACGGTGGGGAGATGAATATAGCATACCTCACAGGACACGAATTCAAAGATGGGATTTCTTTTCCTTTTTCTGTTCTCTTGTCCTTTTTCTTCTTTGCCCTTAGAAATAACGCTGCTGAACAGAGGCACTTGACTATTTTATATTTTGCTCTGTCACATTGGCGCACTTTTCTGATCGTTTAGCTTCCTGGCTTCCACCGCTTCGAGTCGAACTGCAAAGGCCCACAGTGGTACAGAGTCGGTACTGTGGACGAAGGCAGGTATATCCAGTGAGGAAACTGTGAAGTGCGGGACATGAAACAAGGATTGCTGGCCTGCGTTTGACAAGAACCATCCATTTGATGTCTCTTGCATCTGTCTTGAGGTGCTGCCTTAGCAGAGTGAAGGCGGCGATCTCCTACCAAAATCGAAATGTTTCAAGCACAACGGTCATTTGATCAAACAAAGAAGGAAAACCACAATTAATTAACAAACTGTTTTCGAATCAGATCGAAATGTCACGTCTTGACCTGGAAATTCCACAGGCCACGACGAGCGCATCGTCTTCCGCCCCGCTCTGCATCTGCATCTCCCTGTGGGATCCAAGCCAATCAAGGTCTCTGGGTGGGTTGAAACTGCCATGACTGGGAACATTTGCACTTTTAGGCCCAACGCCCTGTTTCTTGAAGGGGTTGCTTTACGCGTGGAGACGCGAAGTGGGCTAGTCCAAGGCGAACACGATTTCTTTCTCTTTATTTTAGTACTATTCTTCCTCACTTAGCCATGAATCACGGGGATATTCTGTGAAGGAGACAGCTGGAGGTGCAGATCTTGGGGAGAAAGAGGATTAGGACCATGTCCTCCAATCGACCAGCGTCGATGAAGCATTTCTCTTGGGCAAGAAAAACGAAGGAGGGGGAAACAGTAGGGCTGGCAGTTGGGACTCCTTCTGCCTGTTTGGATCCCAATGGAAATTGGGAGACGCTTTATATCTTGCTTGTCGAGGCGAGATGCTGTGCTTCTGGAACTCTTGGCTTTTCTCTCTTGTACTTAAGTTTGTTCTGTTCTGTTCGAGAGTGTAGTCGGTGGCTTTGTTTCGAACGATTTTATGTGTTCATGAACTTTATCTTTCTCACCTTGCTTGGCCCAGGATATATATATTTAAGTCGACCTCTGGAGCCGTTGCTTTCTACTTTGCTTTTATCGCAAGTGCTTTTTGCCTCCTTGTCTCGGTGCCCCTGAGGTTTTGCAGCAAGACTACATACGAGGCAGTTAACGATCGAATCGACTTTTGAATTCTCGCCGAGACCCCACGAATCTTGCCGAACGCTTCCCCCAACCTCCCAAAACTCCATCCATAATGGCGAGAGCAAGCTTCTTAACACGGCTCATCTTCACCCTCCTCGCCCTCCTTGCACTCTTCCAACCAACCCTCTCCTCCCCCGTAACACAACCCGTACGTTCCTCCCCCTCCACTCGCAAGAAGCCAAGCTAACACACTCGCCAGGCCGAACCAACACCGACCCGACCAAAAGCAGCCGCCGCCACCCCACAAAGCACTGCCATGTTCTGGCTCGACTACACGAAATCCTACGACCCCCTCGCCCCTGATCCGACGCCGGCCCCGGTGCGAGCCGAGAACGCGGGGAAGGAATTCGAGTTCGCACAGACGACGTATTATACTTGCATTACGAGGGGTGGGAATGAGCACTGCGGGTGGCATGTGCCTATTTTGTGGGTTGCTGAAGCTGGGGCCGGGAAGGGGAGGAGTGGAGGTGGGTGGTTGGGAGTTGTGGTGGTTTCTGTTGTTGCGGTTTTGGCTTTGGTGTATTAGTTCGAGGTGGGCAAGAGTGAATGGGCGGCGCATATATTGCCTGGGTGGGGGATTGGGAGAGGATGGGCTTTTTTCGACGTCCTCGGAGTAGATGAAGATGTATGACTAGATCTCGATGCTTTTAGATACCCGCGCTGCTGGTCAGCCATACGAATGACATGAACACGAAAACTTGACAACTTGGCTCTCTCGTTCCATGGAGCTCCAAATCCATATTAAGACCCAAGGACATCACATCGAAGACTTCCCATGTTCACAGCACATCAAGCACGGACAAAAAAAAAAAAGGGCCAGTGAAGAAAAAAAGAAACCCAGTACCATCCTCATCAAGAAGTCAAAATCAAGCCGTAACACCTTGATTCATGCTAGTTTTTGTTATTGACCGCAATCGAAACTTTCCGAATATTGTCCATCCCTGCCCCGCGCCACCGAATCGACGTCTTTTCTAATAACAAGTAGGGGTTTTTGTTTTTTTGGTGTGTAAGTTCGATTCCTTTCAAAGGGGGGGAAGAAGGGAAAAGAGGGAAAACGAGAGGAAAGGGACGACTAGGGTCGAATAAAAACCGGCCGGGAGAGGGGCATAGAGAGGCGAAGAGACTCTATCACACCATCAAGGAACAAAACAACAGCGTAACACAAGACACACCACCGAGGTAGAGAGTAAGTGAGCCCGTAGCCGCCATTCCTCCCCTCCCCCTCCAAAAAAATTCCTCCCAAACACCATTCCCTTTTCTTTTTCCATCCCCGGGGATATCGTGAAGAGGCGGAATCGAGTTGTTTATTTGTCCTTCTTCGCCTTGACGCCCTTGGACTTGGCGGTGCCGCGCAGCGTCTTTTGTCGGTTCTTGCGTTGCTTGCCTATAGGAGGGAGAGATTATCAGTACTCCAGCTTCAAATATACCGACCAAGATCTAATCCCATGATCGAAAACCCCAAAATCCCATTTCGAATCGGGAAGAATAATTCCATCCATCGGGGGAGAAAACATACGCTGTTGTCGGGAGGCCCTCTCGGGCTTGGTGGCCAATCCGACGCGGACCAACCGGTACTGGGGCTCGAACTTCTTAAGAGCCTCAGGGGAGTCGTAGACGAGGCCGAAGCCAGTGGTCTTACCACCACCGTACTGGGTCCTCAGGCCAAAGACGGAGACCTGTTCCTTCGTCGCCTTGTACATGGTGGCGAGCTTCTCGCGGAGCTCCTCCTTGGCGATGTTGGGGCGGTTGGGGTGGAGGATGTCACTATTCAGATGCCAAAAAACAGTGGTCAGTCAGAGGTTCCGGTAGAGAAATCCTGTGGTCCCCAATTCCAGCCCGACTGCGAAAGCCACCGATGGCCTCGATGAACGGAGAAGTAGAGTATATCGTCCCATATCCAATCCATCTCGAGCCGAAAACAGGCAATCCTCGAAATCGAACGGCAAAGGCAACGACAAAATGGGGGGTTGAAACTCACACGACCATCTGCTTGCGGCCAAGCAGAGGGTTTCGGATGAACTTGCGCGTTCGGAGCGTAACGGGAGCGTCGGAGTCCGCCATCTTGAAATTATGCGAATCTGGTTCTGCGTTGACGGCGAGAAGGAGTTCGGTTCGTGAGGATGGTGGTGACGGTGGGTGGTGGTGGGTGTTATTTTTTTTATTTCGTGGTTTGGGTGATTGCGTCGAATTGGGGCGGATTATTGTCAGCGCGGGTTGCTGGTGCTGGTTGGCTGTGTGGGTACTGGGTAGCCCTAATGGGGATTTGCCTAATTTTTCCCACTGCACTTTTCTCGCTTTTTGCGGGTCTTTGATGGAGGTGGGGATTTGATAGGTGTGTGGCTGGTGTAGGGTTGCACGTGAGGATGGGGGCTTACGTGTGGCGCGATCTATTGAGGTACCTTTGTATCATCCTCAATTGATTTCGTGGTCCCGTGTCAGAACCCCATTCTAGCGATTCCCACCTCTGATGTCGAATCTCTTTAACAACACTGACGTTTCGAAGTATCAAGCCCAGGCCCGTTTTTATTCTTCGAGGGTTGCGAACACCTTCAACTGTTGTACTGCTGAGCGTTGAGGCATGAAAAGTGCCACGGAAGAGCCCATCTCGTACCAATAATTGGGGTTTCCCGTCCTTATCACCATCGCTTGATGAGCTTGATGAGTTCAGCAGAACGATCAAAGCCAAGAGGTAACTCACTGTCGGGAATATCTTCAAGTTCCTTATGGAGATACGTTCTCTGGCAACTGGCGTCAACTGGAGGGCTGATGACAGAAATCTTTTTCACCCCACTATTGATTTGCTTCGTCTCAATTGCTCTGTCTAATTGCCCCTCACCTCCGTAAATATCCTGGACAAGACCGGAACATCGTCACAAGGTCAGAGATGGCTCGATGGACAATCGATTCAAGAATCGCACTACGCTACAATTCGTTGATGGAGAAACTCTAGTGTCTGGGGGGTAGTATAATTATTATCTTTTCTTTCCCGTAGCCCAGGCTCTCTGGACTAGAGTCAGTGAACTCTTTTACATGGCTCTGTTATAACAGGAGTGAACGGCATTAGCTGCAAAGCACCAAATCATGGCGCATCCCATCGATGGCCCTCTGGGGCGGTTTTGTCACCAATACCTCCAACTGGAGATGAAGCTCGACTACCCAGACGCTGACCTCCTGCGACAATCAAGCATCCAAGAGGCTCTATACGAGAACCTCTTCGCCGAAGGGGCTGTCCCGTTTCCCCCTCCGCATAGATACCGGCTTCGAGTTCTCAAAGAACTGCTTTCGAGGATAGAAAAGAGTATCAACGACTGGGAGGAGCAGGTAAATAACACTCCGCAATCCCACATCATGCGGCCCATTGAACCCAGGCTAAAGAGACAAAATAATCCTTCCTATTTTATGTAGGGGGTGTCAGACAACTTGATGGAATCCTTTGCAGAAATGCTGGATGTCCCTGTCCCATCTGAGACCGAAGCTGTGCAGAAAATGGACTACGTGACCTACTACCTGTCACTCTTAAAGTCGGAAGACAAACCTGTCGGCGACTCGAGCTCATGCGCAGTGAAGAACTGCATCACCGTTTTCGAATCGCGCGGCTTGCTCGCCACGTCCGGAACGACCGGCATGCGTACGTGGGAGGCCGGTCTCCACTTGGGCCAATATCTCTGCACCGCCCCGGAACTTGTCAAGGGGAAGCGCGTCCTTGAACTCGGAGCCGGAACCGGTTACGTATCTGTCCTCTGCGCAAAATATCTCGGTGCCTCCAAGGTCGTCGTCACGGATGGCTCCGAGGACGTCATAAGAGACTTGTCGGATACCATCTTCCTCAACGGGCTTCAAGAGTCGGCGAACCTGTCCATCATGGAGTTGGTATGGGGACGAGCGCTCCTCGGTACTGAAGATGCGGAGTGGAACGGCGGCGAGGAGATTGACGTCGTCCTCGGGTCGGATATTACCTATGATCCGAGGGCGCAGCCGGCGCTCATCGCGACGCTGGGCGAACTGTTTGATTTGTTTCCAAAGGTCAAGGTGATCATTAGTACGGCCGAGAGGAATGTTGCCACGCTGAATAACTTGCTGGGGATATGCAAGGCCCAGGGCCTGTTGGTGGATTTTATCGATTTCCCTACTCCTACTGCTGAGGAGCAGCAGGGGCCGTTCTATGATACAAGTGTTCCGATTCATGTCGTGGAGATTCGGAAGCAATGAGTAGAAAACTCGATGTAGGCAGCTTACAGCTAGGTCCAATACAACATTCCTGAACAGAGAGCGATCCTGTCAAGCGTTTTGACACGGCTGAGCAATTACAATGATTATTATACAAAATCGTAGGTCATTTCATGATAGAGAATCCGAATCAGCTAGATTCTCCCTTCTTTTCCTCCTCCTTCAACCTAGCAATCAACTTTCCCGTCAAGAACGGACTCAACCCCAAACTGTATCCCGTCAGCATAACCTCTTACATCTAGAGGGGAAAAACCTGGAATAAAAGGAGAAATCAAAACCAAAGAAGAAGGAAACGGAACTCACATTCCCTGATTCGTTATAATACGATATGTCCCACTCGGCGCCAACCTCCCCACAATCTCCCCCGCCGCATCAACCTCCACACTCCCCAAGATATCCTCCGGCCACGCAATCCTCCCAAAGTCCGGCGGATTCCTCGTATCGCTCAAATGCACGTGTCCTCCCCTACCCGCACCCCCGGCACCGCCCTGAGCGCTCGCGCCTCCCGCGCCGCCATCGCCCGTCAGCTTCTTAGCCTTGCGCCGCTGGTTCTGGTATAAGCCGGCGACCCCGAGACTGAAGGAGGTGCCGCCGGGGCCGGCGAAGGCGCGAGCTTGGCTTATGAGGTCCGGGTCGTTGTGGGCGTTTTCGATCAGGACTTCGTTGAGGATGGAGAGGAAGCGGGGGTTTTCTTGGAAGGATTGGGGAGTGGGTGGGAGGGAGGTGGTTTGACCGATGGCGAGAGATTGCGAAGGAGGTGTTGTGTCGAGGTAGGTAAGGAGGTTTACGCTGGGCGCCGGGTGGTCTTTGAATACTTTCTGTAAGACTCTGTGTCAGTATTCGCTTTTCAAATGAGGATTGTTGGGCTGGTTACCAGAGGAAGCTTGGAGCTTAACTTACGATCTTGGGGTTTGATGATAGTGTAGAGATAGGCCGGAGAAAGCTAGTTCGCAGAGGTTGGCTGGCGCATAACCGGGCGGAATTAGCGCCTACTGTCTTTATGAGAACTCGAGACATTGTGAGAACGAATCGGATTCCGAGACCGCATTCAATTGTAGGAATACTGCTCGAGGAAACAAATCGATTGATGATGCATTGATCAAGAGAAGCTCTAAAAATTGGCGAGTTGAAGTCACAGAAACTTGGCAGCCATTGTGCAGCTGGGAGCATCTGTGAGACACCCCACAAAGCTCTTTACGCGACCAGAAATCCAGACGCGTCTCGAGCTGGACCGCAATATTGAAATTGATATCGACATCCCACCTCAGCTCAGAGCCGACATTAACACTCGTCACATTCTCACTGCTGCCAATCGCCCACACCAACTTCCGATTTTCTTCTCCTTTTCTGTCAGATTGAACACAAAATGTTATAATACCTACAATCCATCAAACGAACCCGCCATGCACAAATTCATCACCAAAGAAACCCCCGCCAAGCGCGCCAACCCTCCCTCCTCTGACATCCCCTCCTCCTCGCCCGCCTTCGCAACCCCGGCGCATCCTCTCAAGTCCTTCTCCGCGACGCCCTCCGCCGCTCCCACAGCGGCAAGGCATGCCGTCCTACCCATAGTCCTGCCTCCTGCGACGCTACGACCTCTAGCCTTCCGAACGTTCACGAAGAAGCACAGTCTGACCCTCAACTCCTCGAGTTTAGCAGAACTCGCGACGTTTATAGGTCGGCACTGCGGTTCGGGATGGCGAGAAGAAGGCCTAGCGGAGAAAGTTCTAGAAGAGGTGGCGCGGAGTTGGAAGAGTCGGAATGGCGGTGTTATTGTCGACGGGGCAAGCGCGGAGTTGAAGGAGATCCTGACGACCCTGGAGGCGAGTATGAGTGGTGGCAAGATCATATCTGGTGGAAGGGGTTTGAGCCGGCAGAGTAGTTTGATGCTGGACTCTAGCCAGGACTCCGACTTGGCAAATGTGCGGATGGGATTGCCGCCGAGTAGAGCCTTGACGAGGGGAGATAGCCAGGCTAGCCTTGGCGTGTCGAACCTCGGAGCGGATGATGAGATTGACGATGAATCCTTGAACGATGTGCGGAAATGGGTTAAAGCCATTAGTGCATACGAACAGCCTCGACTCGTCTACAACGCCGACAAGAAACACTTCGAAAGGTATATAGATGTCCACTTTCCCTCTCTCGTCATTTACTCCAGCTCCTAACCTCAACAGGGAAACATGCAAGCCTTCCATCATGCCCTCAGCCCCCCGCAAAACCCTCGCCTTCAAGAACCGCTTCAACGTCATCCACCAACGTCTCCTCCGCCACGAATCCTTCCACACATCCGCCGTAACAACCTCACGCGCCGCCACCAAGCGACGAACCCCGGGCGCTGGCCAAGCTCTCAAAATCACACAAATAGCAAACATGCTGGGCCGCCACGGCACGCAGCAGATGCTCTTGGGCATGCTCGTCATCCTGCCGGCGGGCGAGCTAGCCATCAGCGATTTGACCGGGACGATAACGTTGGACTTGTCGCGCGCTGTGGATTATCCCGAGAACTCGGCCTGGTTTACGCCCAGTATGATTGTCTTGGTTGATGGTATCTATGAGGAGGAGGATGAAGAGATAGGCAAAGGTCTCGGGGGGACGCGAGGTGTGGGTGGTGTGCTGGGCGGGAAGTTCATCGCGTCATTCATCGGGCATCTTTCGTGCGAAACTCGAGCGACCTCGTTGGGTATGACGGGTGCTGATGGGGCACAGGACCAATCCATTGGTGGCGGATTTGGGTGGATCGACTTCTTGGGTTTGGGGAGCGAGCGCGCTGTCGGACAGAAGATGAGGCGTGTAGAGGAGCGTCTTCTCCGGCGACTTACTGCCGAAGAAGCAGCCGATCGCTCACGGCTCGTCATTCTCGGCGAACTTAACCTTGATAACCCTCGCACACTTCCAGCCTTACGGAAAATTCTCTCGATCTACGCTGCGGAGGACCAGGCGGCCGCACCACTGACGTTCATCTTAATGGGCAACTTTGTCCAGCACCCAATCATGGCCAGGAGCCGCGGCGGGGGCAGCATGGAGTACAAGGAATATTTCGACGAACTGGGAACGGTTCTGGCCGAATTCCCCTCCCTCATCAAAAACTCAACGTTCGTCTTCGTCCCGGGAGACAACGACGCGTGGATCTCAGCAGGTACCACGGGTGCCTCTTCACCTCTGCCTAGAAAACCGATTCCCGACATCTTCACCTCGCGGATTAGGCGACTATTCACATCGGCCGCGAGCAACGACCAGACCAAAGCGAACCCCGAAGCAATATGGGCATCCAACCCCAGCCGGCTGAGCCTCTTCGGACCAAACCACGAGATCGCCCTCTTCAGAGACGACGTGCTCGGGAGATTACAGCGCAACGCCGTCGTGGTTGGCGGGGCTAGAGACGCCGCCACCACGAACGACGACGGTGAAGATATTCCCATGACGCAAGCTGACGGCGAAGGGGACGCATCCATGGAAATCGATGGCGCCGCCGGACCCTCGGAAAAGGAGCGAGTTGCTTCGGCCAGCCTTCGCACGGCTCAGAGACTCGTCAAGACGGTGCTTGACCAGGGGTATCTTTCACCCTTCCAGCCGAGTATTCGGCCCGTGCACTGGGACTACTCGTGGGCGCTGCATCTTTACCCCTTGCCGTCGGCGTTGGTTCTGATGGATAATACGGCGCCGGCGTTTTGTGTTACGTATGGAAGGTGTCATGTCATGAATCCGGGGAGCATATTGTTGCCGGATCGGAGGAGCGTTGCTAGGTGGATTGAGTACAAGATTGGGTCGTTGGGCCAGGTGCGGGAGGTTGGGTTTTGAATGTAGAGAGCATTGAAATGGCGATATGGGGTATTGATAGCTTCGGAAGGTGTATTTTTGGGCCTTAATGATGATACTAGTAGATCTGATGAACAATGGCATTGATCCCATAAAAGGAGTGCTGTCTCAAATGAGTTACACAACATCGATCTAAGGAAGAGACCGGGGAGAGAAGCATCGTTGCCCTCTCCGATCATCGAGTTCAGGCCGTCTCCAGAGTGAAACTGGGATGGTGCTGGAAGGCTGAATAACGAGAAGCTTTTCTACAATTTAACTCTTCAAACCTCCGCATTGAGACTTGTTATAATATAATCGATTGATTTCCTTGGCAGGAAGGCTCTGCTTTAGCTGTTCTTCCAAGGTTCACAAAAAGAACGATTTCTATATCTAGATTCCAAGACTCCAATGATCGTGTTTCCATCTAGATTCCGATTCCCAATGCCCTTTTCAACAAATATCATGCCATTTCCATTTTTAGGTGATTTCCCGGCTTCTGCCCGATAGTCCAGGTTCCCACCAACGAACAAAGGCAAAAGCAGCATCAATTCCAACATCTCTTTTATGGTCCGCAGCCAGTCCTGCTGGAAGGTCCTTTAGAGTGTTCAAAAAGAGCCGGAAATCCTTGTTTCTGATATTGGACTTGTTTTTGATGCCCTCGCATGGCGTTAAATAAACACACACACACTTGGTTTTTGATGTTGGAAATTTGCTACTCGCAAGGAGCGCTAGTTTGAATATTCGATGTATGTGCTTTCTCGTCGCGTGATACCGCATTCTTTCCTGAAACATGATAGGGGGCCAGATGAAATCTTCATGCCGGCTCTCCTCTCTTGTTGGGCAGGAGACCAGGAAGCTTCAAAAAGAAATGAGCCCGCGCTAGACATGGATCGCAGCGCGGATTCATGCCGCGGTATGGCAGAGATAATGATTTCTGCTTTTGCCGTCATCAGGCGTGGTGGACTGGACTAATCTGCAGGAGGTCCGTGTTTTGGCGGCAGGTCCCGCCGGGATGTCGTAGGAGCCGTGCAGCTCACTTCGAAGATATCTTCTGCCTTTTAAACACCCTCGAAAAGCACTCCTTTCGTCTGTTAAGGACTAGGGAACGGAACCCGGATTCCAAAAGAGTGGTACTGTGCCCAAAGCTATAACCGAGGAGGGACTTTGGTTGTCATCCGGGTAGAGATGTCTCGGACTAACAACCAGCAAACTTTCCTTGCGGCGTGACAGACGTCCAATGGATGTCGACTCGATACCGGCGTCCCGGGGGCGGATGGGCGATCGCGGTAGTCGAAGCGATGTGGGCTCGTGCTCGTCCCGATTCCGTGCGGCCTTCTAGTATCAAAACGGATAGTCCCAGGAACGGGCTGACGCTAGAATTCCAGAGTGACAAAAGGGATGAGCCAGTCGAGGGTCTCCAGCAGAGGGACCATATGTGGTGTCAGACGATCGTCTTCCAAATCTTCGGCCGTCGATGGAATTTTGATGAAGCTGAACAATCCAACGACGGGTCCAAATTTAGAGATCAGAGACGCTTCAACCATTCAATGTGGGTGCAAAGAACCCTCGGCCTGGGCATCTCAATAATCTCCGTCATCCACCGCTCCTTTGACATAAGACCTCCTGCAGGCCAGGCGCACAGATTGATTTTAAAAAAAAGATAATATTAAAAGTCGGTGGATGACCAGAAGAAATCTTCTGGTCACCGAATTCCGCGCATTCCAACTTCGGTGAAGACTTGAGCGCGGGGCTCCGCCTTCCACTGAAATGGAGTGACAGATCTGTCAATGACTAATCACTTCAGTGACTAAGCACATTTTTCTTTCGAACTTGCCACGGCTGAGATTGGTCCGTGCGCTAGACCAGCAAGGCTGGATTTTTCTCTGCAGCAACCAAAATTAAATTCGTCCTGCGGATGGACTTGAGTAGGTAAGCAAGCTCGCCTCACCATCCTGTTCCCATCATATCTGGGAACACACCCTCTTCCTTCTCCCCCCAAGCACTTCTCCTCTTTCCTTCCCTCCTTTTCTCATCCAACCTGAAGCGATTTGCCGTTTGAGCGGCGTTTAGTTCGATCTCCCCGTTTTCCTTCTCGACGACACGAAACACGTTCCGCGAACAATACTGGTGGACAGCACATTCCACAAAGGGCGGCACTACGATTGTTGACCCAACTCTTCACCCAATTTGACCATCCGAACTGCCCAGTATGAGCAACGAGATCTCCGGTTTCATTGACTCCCGCGTCGAGGTCGACTCCGAGGAAGAGGACGAGTCCTTCGACGAGGAGACAGGCTCCCCCCGTCGCCGTCGAACCGCCCACATCGATGATTCCAGCGAGGAGGAGGAAGAAGACGATGAGGAGGAGGAGCGAAAGGTACGACATGTCCAATCATACGCTTCGCGATTCTTGGAAGTTTGATATTCTAACATTCTTTCCGTGGCTAGGTTCGCGAAGGATTCATCGTAGAAGACGAAGAAGAAGAGGAAGAGGTAGAAGAAGATGAGGAAGCCGAAGAAAGGCAGAGGCGGAAACGCGCACGTCGCGACCGAGAAGAGGAAGAGAGGCTTGACGAAGAAGATCTTGAGCTTATCGGTGAACAATTGCCCGGATGGGAACGGGGCGCTCCATCAGAGGTAAGTCATCTACTTGGGGAAGAGTGGCGTCACGACTTCGTCGCAGCATGGCTAATCTTACTGCTTCTCTCTCTCTGCAGCCTAAATTCAAGCGACTTAAACGTGGCCACCACGACGACGAGGATCGCCGAACCGAAAGGCGCGGTCTCGACGAAATTTTCTCCGATGATGAAGAAGATGCCGATCATCGACCTTACGGACGCTCGACCTTCCGAGCCCAGCCCGACGAATTTGCCGACTTTATCGAGGAAGATTTCCCCGAATCCGAGGAGGAAATCGAACGTCAGCGCGTGGAGAGGGAAGTCGCACGAACTCGCGATAAGGGTGTTAGCAGCGTCATCGATACCTCGGGGTTAGATAAGGATGCCCTTCAAGACATGGAGGATATCTTTGGTGACGGTGCAGACTACGACTGGGCCCTCCAGGCGGAAGAGGAAGAGGAAGAGCGTGAACAGGCTGAACAGGCGATCGAGCTCAAGGACGTCTTTGAGCCATCTCAGCTGACCGAAAAGTTGCTCACGGATGCCGATAACGAGATTCGATTCACCGACGAGCCCGAGCGCTTCCAGATCGATAGGAAACTGTTTAAACATCTCCAAATGACCGGTGAACAGTTTAAGGAGGAGGCTCGCTGGATCTCTGCTCTCATGTGGCCCAAGAAGAATCTTCCCCAAGAATCCCACACCCCCTTCACGAAGGCCATCGGCAAAGTCTTGGAGTTCTTTGTCGTCGACGAAGTGGAAGTCCCTTACGTTTTCCAGCATCGAAAGGACTACCTCCTCGACACGAAGAAAGTTCCCAACCCCGACCACCGCAAGGACCCCGATGCGCCCGAGTACATCATCGAGGCTAAGAAACTCCTGAACCAGGACGACCTTTGGCGCATTCTAGAACTCGACATCAAATTCCGATCCCTTATCGAGCGCCGAAATGCCCTCGAAAAGATGTATGATAACTTGAAGACGAATGCCGGTGTCCAAGACGATATGCTCGAGGACATGATCCCCATGGCGGCTACTGTGGAGGAGCTACAGGATCTCCAGGATTATACCCAATTTCGGTATTCAGCTGAGCTGAGGGAATTGGCTTCGGTCAATGGGAACAGCCAACAGACGAAGAGGCCTGGGTCTCGGACGGCCATGATGGATCGCATCCGAAAGAGTAGGGCATACGGATTCGTGCGTGCTTATGGTTTGTCGGCTGACCAGCTGGCCCGGAATGCCCTGGGTGAAGGCCGCAAGGTCATTCCCGAGGACGATGCAAAGGACCCCGACCAGCTTGCGGACGATCTTGTCGATGACGACTTCCCCACCGGCGATTCGGTCCTCTCGGCTGCTCGACAGATGTATGCAGAGGAGCTCTTTGTCAACCCCCGCATGCGCAAGTTCTTCCGGATGCACTTCTATCAACTAGGAGAGATTGACTGCCACCGCACGGACAAGGGTCTACGCAAAATTGACGAGTCCCACCCTTACTACGACATCAAGTACCTTATGCGACAGACCATGTCTGATCTCGCCCGCCAACCGGAGATCTTCCTGAAGATGATGAAAGCGGAAGAGGACGGGCTTATCGAAGTCAAGTTGCAGATGAGGAATCGCTCGGAATTCCGCGAAAAGCTCGACATGGAGTTTGAGTCCGAGAACTTCAGTGACCTCGCACAGAGGTGGCGAAATGAGCGTAAGAAGGTTCTAGATCTTGCCTGCTCCAAGCTCGAGCGAATCATTACAAAGGGCGTCAAGGAATCGCTCCGCACCGCGTGTCAGGAGGAAGTCCTGAACGCGTGTCGTGAAGAATACTACAGGCGACTTGACCAGGCACCTATCAAGCCCAAGGGCCTCGTCTTGGGAACAACCCCTCGAGTGCTTGTGCTTTCCAATGGTCTTGGCGATGCCATGCGCGACCCTGTATTCTGGACGTGGGTTGAAGAAGATGGTCGGATCCTCGAACATGGCAAGTTTACGAACCTCGGGCGGGATGAGAAGCAGCGCGAGGAGTTCGCAGAGCTCGTGCAGAGGCGGAGACCAGACGTCATCGGCATCAGTGGTTTCTCGGCTGCCACGAATAAGCTCGTTCGTGACGTCGAAGGCCTCATTGGCGAGAAGCGTCTTATGGGCCCCGAATACCAAGATCCCGATTCCGACGACAAGGAGTACCGAACGGACCCGTTGGAAGTTGTAGTCGTCAACGATGAGGTCGCCCGATTATACAAGGACAGCACGCGCGCCGTTGCCGATCACCCGTCCCTTCATCCCATTGCGCGGTATTGCTTCGCCTTAGCCCGCTACATGCAGAACCCCATGAAGGAGTACGCCGCTCTTGGAAAGGATATCATGTCGCTTAACTTCCACCCATGCCAAAAGCTGCTCCCGCACGACAAGCTCGCGAAGACGCTCGAGACCGCAATGGTAGATATGGTCAACCTTTGCGGTATCGACATTAACGAGGCTGTCAACGATAGTTACACGGCCAACCTGCTTCCTTACATTGCCGGTCTTGGTCCCAGAAAAGCGACAAGCGTTCTGAAGGCCATCAATGCGAATGGTGGTGTAGTCAACTCCAGAGACGAACTCGTCGGCGATCCGGATTCTAAGAAGCTCCCCGTCGTTGGCCCTCGCGTCTGGAACAACTGCGCCAGCTTCCTCTACATTGAATACGACCCTACCGACCCCCACTCCGACCCTCTAGACAACACGCGTGTACACCCCGAAGACTATGAACTCGGTCGTAAGATGGCGGCCGATGCCCTCGAGCTCGACGAGGAGGACGTCAAGGCCGAGA
The DNA here is from genome assembly GCA_002812735.1 of Scedosporium dehoogii. NCBI lineage: Eukaryota > Fungi > Ascomycota > Sordariomycetes > Microascales > Microascaceae > Scedosporium > Scedosporium dehoogii. The sequence goes on from PGIR01000141.1 coordinate 80,555, forward strand.
TCGACGAGAACGGTCCCGGCGCCGTGGTCCGCAAGTTGTTTAAGGAGGAAGAACAGGAGAGAGTCAACGAGCTCATCCTTGAGGAGTACGCCGAGCAGCTCGAGTCGAGCTACAGCCAGAAGAAGCGTGCGACGCTGGAGACGATAAGATTGGAACTCCAGGCACCGTACGAAGAGATTCGGAAGCAGTTCTTGCACCTCACCCCCATCCAAATCTTCACCATGTTTACGGGAGAGACAGAGGAGAGCCTTGCGCGCGACATGATCGTACCCGTCAACGTACGCGTCGTCAGAGAAGATTTCGCCATCGTCAAGCTCGACTGTGGCGTTGAAGGCCGCGTCGAAGGCCACGAGATCAGCGCGCGGCACTCCGTCCGCGACGTGCTCCAAGTGGGCCAGACGACCAACGCCAAGGTCCTCGAGGTCAACCACAAGGACTTCGCCATCAAGCTCACGATGCGCGAGGAGGCGCTGCGCCGCCCCTACCGCAGGCCCATTAGCCACCACCCCGAGCAGTGGGACTACGAGCTTGAGCGCCAGGATCGCGAGGAGCTCAAGGAGAAGGACCGCACCACGGGCCGCGCCCAGCGTGTTATCAACCACCCGCTCTTCAAACCCTTCAACGGCATGGAGGCCGAGCAGTACCTCGGCTCCCAGCCCGTCGGCGAGGTCGTCATCCGGCCCTCGTCCAAGGGTAACGATCACCTCGCCGTCACGTGGAAGGTGGCCGACGGCGTGTATCAGCACCTCGACGTGCTCGAGCTCCAGAAGGAGAACGAGTTCTCGGTGGGCAGGACGTTGCGCGTGGGAGGGAAATTTACGTATACGGATTTGGACGAGTTGATCGTTGAGCATGTTAAGTCTATGGTCAAGAAGGTAGAGCAGTTGACGCAGCACGAAAAGTTCCACAAGGTGTCGAGGGCAGCTTTGGGTATGTATTCTCCTGAACCTGTTTCTTTACGAAAACGAAAACTTGCTAACAATCCCTTTAACAGAGAAATGGCTCACCACGTACATGGACGCCAACCCCAACCGCTCCACCTACGCCTTCTGCCTCGACACAAACCGCCCGGGCTACTTTTTCCTTTGCTTTAAGTCGAGCAAGTCCTCGCCCGTCGTGTCGTGGGTCGTCAAGGTGATCCCGCACGCGTACCAGATGCTCGGGTCGGAGTATCCCGACATGAGGGCGTTGTGCAACGGGTTTAAGTTGAGGCATCAGAATGAGGTCAAGTTGCAGATGCAGAAGCATGTGAGGAGGTAGGACTTGGCAGTATAAAATAGGAGAGGCTTAATACTTTGAAGAAGTGTTGCAGAGAGCGAGGGGAGAAAAAAAGGGGAGGGGAGGGGATAGATGCAGATGATATGAACAAAAATGAGACATGAGTCTTTTTTCGCCGAGGAGGGGAGGCTTGAAGTGGATGGGTTCTTTTTTTTTTTGCCTTCTTGTCTTTAGGGAGTGTCTTTGGGACGGTGTAGAATAGCAATGGAATTTAGAATTTACTTGGAAATGTAGAGGTTTCTCTCGATGAAGTTGATATTGCGCGTTAGTGACTTGTGTTGATGATGTCTGTGTTCTTGGACTTGTCGAGGATCAACGCTATGATCTCTATCCCGAACCCTTTCGCCCATGTTTGGCCTGGCGAGCTCCTGCCATCATGATATTGACGGGATGGTGTAATGGTTCCTTCAGTGGTGATCCTGACACGGCTCTTGATAAACTCAGCTACATAGCACCTTTTTTTTCGATGGAAATAAGGAGGCAGCAAGGAAAAGACGCCTCTTTGTGTTCTAGGCTATGAGGGGAGACGAACACGATCATACATAGTTAGGGGTTGTGTCACATAAACGAAGGGTCTAGCAGGTAGGTTCTACGCGGATACATGCGAATACGAGTTTCCTGCTTGAAAATGAATAGAAGGCCATAACGCCATGGGATGTCTTTGACATACAAATCCGCCTCCTCAAACTCCGGCACTCCAAACATGGGGAAAAAACACGTACAAGGTCGCCTCGGGCTAGACATCTTCTGCTCCCTCTTGGACCGCCGTCTTCTCCGCAGCTATACTTCCGCGGCAACCGGCAATTCTGGTAAGCTCTTTCGAAAGCTGAGCCATGTAGGGGGGATCCAACAAGCAAGTGAGCGGTGTTTTCCCAATCAAATCTCGAGCTTCCAGGCTAGCCCCAGCCTCAACAAGGATTCGAGCGGCTTTAGTGTTCTTCGTGATCACGGCTTTATGTAGCGCCGTCTCCTTTGCCCAACACGTAGCCTCCACATCGGCGCCTGCGTTGATGAGAAGCCGCATGACCTGAGACGCAGCAGGCTCCTCCGCAGCCACATGTAGTGGTGTCTTCCCGAAACGATCCCCAGCTCCTACATCTGCCCCTGCGTGGAGGAGGATTCGTACGGCTTCTGCGTTACTCCGCTCCACGGCTCCATGCAGTGGCGTCTGGCTTAATTTATCACGGTGATCCACACCCGCGCCTGAACTGAGCAGGAGATGTAGGGCCTCTGCATTGTCCACCATCGCAGCGAAATGTAACGGGGTTTGCCCGCCACTGGTCTCGGCCTCCAAATCAGCACCCGCATCAAGGAGTAGCCGCACGACATCATTCTGACCTCGAAATACCATTTCGCTCAGTGCCGGTCGTTCACCGGGCAGGACAATGTTCAGATCAATACCGGCTCCGATGAGCTGCTCCAGTTCGACCAAATCGCGTCGGTTTATGGCGCGACGGAAAAATTTTACCTTGTTAACGTCTTCCAAGGAAGTTATTTCCACGCCTGCGTCAACAAGATCCTTGACACTGAGTGGTGAAGCCTCACCAAATTGTAGGGTATATCGTAGAAGATTCCTCGCAATTTGCTCTCTCGAATTATTCTGGTCATCATCCTTTGAAAGATATCGACGTACGTCCTCGAGGTGACGTACGCCCTCGAGGTGGCGTACGCCCTCGAGGTCGAGACCCCGGGCGATGGCGTAGTAAACAGGCGTCATCTTATAATCATCCTTCGAATGCAAAGAGGCTCCTGCGTTGACGAGGAGTTTGAAAACTCCAAGGTGCCCGTTCCATGCAGCATGGGATAATGGAGTTCGGTTTACACGATCCTTCGAGTTAATCTCCTTCCTCCGGCTCCGGAAAAGCCGTTGTATACGGCGTCTTTTGACATACTTAATCAAGATATCGACAACCGCTTCAAACCCTTCCCCTGCGGCCCAGGAGAGTGCTGAACGCCCCGTGTAGTAGTCACACGCCCCCACGTCAGTGTCGTCCATTAACAGCAAATGCCTAACAGTGGTCGGCAGTCCGAAGTAAGACGCAGCCATAAGAGGCGAGAACTGATCAAGCTTGTGAGGACAAACCTCGGGATAAAGCTGATCCAGATCCCCTCCCCAAATTAAACTTAGAGTTAAATTTCTCATTATCGACGGGAACAAGGCGTCCTCCTTTTCAGCATCCAGGAGACGGACATGATGAGCCCAATATTGCCAAGCATAGTCAAGAAAAACAAGTTGGGCATTGCCCATTTTGCGTAACAAAGTGTACGCGCCTTGCAAAGCAAGAGCCTCAAGGCAAATCCTAGCGAGAAGCCTGTGGGATTTCTGCGGACAGAGTGAGGATTTCCAAGAATTAGTGTTAGGTGCCTGAGGTTCCTCAATACGTTGATTCGGGACCAGGAACTCCCTTGCCGTTTGATGCAGCAAGTAGACTTTTGAATCTATTATAGACACAAAAAGTCCGCAGGCGTTTCGCAAAGTCTCACGGAAGTCGTCTTCGGCTTCGTATTCGACATCGTCATACGCTCGATGGTGTTGCTGAAGAGACAGTGAGAATGACATCTCTCTGAGGGTCAGTGGCCTCCTGGCAGCCACAATAATGTGGAGTATCTTCCTAGTTGTCTCGGTATTACGGCTGCGCGAGAGAATGCTATCATAGGCGGCTTGGACGGTTTGTGGGAGGCGGGAAGTGACGTTCTTTATGAGCTCTCCATCCGCCTTGATGGAACTCTCGACTACGTCGAGGGTAAGATAGACCCATAAGTACGTTCTATTAGGGACGCGCATAAGTCCTCGAAGAAGAAGATCTCTATCACTCCGTGCCACTTCCAATCGTTGGCCGATACTCTCGACTCGGGCATGGATGAAGAGTGTGATTTCTTGAGAGATCTGGTTCATTTCTTCGTCGTTCTCTCCTCCGAGATGGATGACAGGTAGTAAGTGAAAGTTCCGCTTGATATCGATGTAGGGCCGGCTCGTGATGAGAAACTTCAGACGGTGTTCTCGCTCGCCATTGTATAATTTTTCCAGGGCTCGGCAGAGCTGATCCCTCCCTTGGCTCTCGCACTCATCAAATGCGTCTATGAGGCAGAGAAATTCGCCGGTATTTTCTCTCTCCACGGTATCAACAAAAACACTCCAAGCTTCGTTGAAGGAATTCGTTATCCGCTGTCCTGCAGCTTGGAGGCGATCCAGCACCTCGTCGGATAACAGCTGGCGTTTCTGTAGGAAAAGCTGGCGAAGCAGGCAACACAGCGCGCTAACCACACTTTTCTGATCCTCGAAGTCGTCTTTGAAGAAGAAGTAGCACACAGTCCTAAGCTCTGTGGTCGGCAGAGCCTTATCGACCAGATGCTTGACCAGGACCGACTTTCCACACCCAGGGTCTGCGGATACCCAGAGGATTGCCGAACACTGGCTTTCTCGCCAGTCCCGAAAGCGTTCATGAGAGAGGAACCATTCACATGTCCCCGGGACTCGTTCTGGATTTCGATCTTTTCGGTCCTGGTAGGGTGACGTATAGAGGCGCTCTAGAATCCTGTTTTCTGCTTCTCTCCGACGATGATCACCCTGGCTCGGCGAAACCTGATTGAAGTATACCGGCGCATGGAAAGTGGAATCTAAGAATTGGGGACCGGGACCATTATTGGTGTTTTGAGTACCGGAGCCACTATTAACATTTTGAGGGCCCGAGCCGTTATGGACGACTTGAATACCGGAGGCATTGTGAAAGCTGTGAGCGCCCTTTTCAGTGTTGAATCGGGGAGCCGAAGCACGGTGATCAACGCGTGATGGAGGGTGCAGGGGCAGTCCCGAGTCGCGATCTAGTTGAGACAGCGAATTCTCGCCTTCCGCTGCCATCTTTCAGGTAGAGGTTTCATAAAGGACAAAGGTTTCTCTTCGCTCGAGTCGAACAACCCGTGTGAGTGAAAAACAAAGAAGGCGAGGGGGGAAGCTATGGCCGGGGCTTGTGATATGCTTTAAGAGATTGCGGCTGGGATGTCAATAGTACCACCAAAGTGTGATGTGCGACCCAATAACAGCGTGTGGTGTGGCAAGGGATCTTGTCTGTTGGAAGGCTGCAGCCAGTAATCGACTCTCAGGTTCATGCATGGCGTCTGCAGCTCCTTCAGTTCGAGATCTAAGACCAGGCTGGCCTCGATGAGTCGTATGACGGAACCATTCAATTCGATTCCTCGAGGCAATTTGGCATAGCGAGGCTACGATCGCCTCGAAAGTGGAGAAGATTCACCTTCGTCTTTCGAACCAGGGAGCCGGCCGAATGCTCCAAATGGCCTCACATTATCAACGGTGGCAGATGCAGCCAACCCAGGAGCTGCCTTTAAATGGTGAAGCAGGTTTCGGTTGAGAGTTTAGATAATTTCTAGAAATGATGGCGCGAACATCGAGGCCAACAACTCTTCTGGGCAAGGACGGAGAGGTGCACGGCAAGGCTCGCAGCGCCAAGAACATGACTGTTGCGCCCAACGTTATCGAGAAAGATATATATGCCAACACTGCGAGTAGAACAGCTTTCTCATAAACAGTCTCGGCAGAAACTCCTATGCCGTGTCGGAGTGTATGGACTAAACGACTGTATCCCCGGCAAAGTCGTCCACCGCCGACATGCACTTCGTCGCTGCTCGAAGGTGGCGATCTGACGAATGCATCCTCCTTCGCGACGCCCGAGACTTCTTTTCGTCCTGGACCTATCTCGGGGGGAGTGACCGGTAGGTCTTCAACTTGCGAAACCCGCGTCCTCAGCTCACCAAACTGCCTCTGAAACCCGGGTGTCCTCATCAGAGCCAAACCTGACCATGGACACGACTTTCCCCACTCCGGACATCCATACACCAGAACCTCGCCTAAATAGATTCAAGCGGCCGATTCCCCGTTACCAGAATTTTCAGCAAACGCCTGTTTGTGGGCTTCACGAGACTCAGAATCGAGGCCGTCGTCGTTGCCTAAGAAGCCAACTCCCCCGATGCGGAGTGCCCATGAAGACAATCCTAGCGGTACATTGCAAAGCGCTCAACAGTTCCCTATCGGAGTTCCCCCATGAGATAATCAAAGCCTCCATGCAGACGAGTCCGCCAAGGCTATACACAACGAAGATGAGAGGACGAGAAGTAGCGCCGCGTAGCCATCGCTCATTCATCAGGTCGTTCGCGAGATTCATCGCATGGTCTTCAAATTCGTTGAATGATATGACGTTCGTTTTGTGCGCCACGTATTCATTGTAGCCGTTTGGGAGTACGCAAACTTGCGGAAGCCTGGGCGGGAGGAGCGTTCGCGGCCAGGGTGCTCTCTCGCCATCGACGGTCCACGTAGTCTCCCAGTTTTACCCATGAGGTCGTGGACGAGGCAGATGTCGGCCTTGCAGCCTGGGCCGCCGTGCAGCACTTTGAAGCCCACGGGAAACGAGGCGGTCGAGCTACTCCCTATGTTGGGAGGATGACAGTAGTCGTCTTGGACTACCACTCACTGGCAGGGAGCTTGCCCTGCCCATCTGCGGCGCGATGGCGTCTGTCAGCCAGCCCCTCGCCTTCATGGCCGTTTATGACATGATAGGATCAACAGATTGTTTGCGAAGGATACGATTTCGCATCTGTCGTCAAACCTAGACCGCCCGGGTCGGCGGGAGAGATGGATCCTCGATGGTCCACCTTGCGTATTGATTGGGCAGGAATCCATCATTCTGCAGCATTTTCGGCGCGACCCGTTCCCTCAAGGGGACTGGGCTGTGGATTATAGAGAAATGCAGAAGGGTCACAGCAGAGAAACCCATCGATTCCTCTGCAGGGAGAAACAGGGCATGAGATCTCCATTCTTGGCAGATGAGGGAGGGTAGGCAAATGCCCTCAAGCAATCAGAATTCAAAGTACAGAGAACGATTCCACACATGGACAAATGGATTTTGGTGTCAATGTTGTTCATGAGTAAAAAAGTAAATGGAGCATCGGCGTCAAGAACGGACGAAGATATTTCCTAATCTTATCAATCATGTCGATGGGAAGGCGCAAAGGTGGATTGTTGAGACTCGGTCGAATATCACCACTTCCGGCGTCTTAGTCATTCTCGACCTCTCCTCTCTCACTACAAGCTGCAAACATTTGAAGCTAAACCGCAGCTGCACCAATTCTCTCTCTTCTAAGGACTTATTACAGAGAGAGATATATTCTCTCACCGCGTGGAACTCCCTCTATAGAAATCCATAAAAGACCTCTCATTTTCTCATGAGAATACCAAGAGCCGCCAGACTCATCTCAACCCCGCGATACCTTCATCCCCCACCTCGTCACGCCATGGCGGGGTCTCCCACAACGAAGAAACCTCCCCGGAGATTCGCTCCCCTCTCAGGAGGCGCGAGCGATGCGCCGAAGCTCCAAGGCATCGTATTCGACATGGACGGCACCCTCTGGTAAGCTCCATCCAGCCTCCCATAACAAAAAGAGACAAAAAAGAAGAGAATAAATTCCTTACCCGAAAATAAGCGAACCCCAAACCCAAATGTTCAAAGACATGCGCTCCGCCCTCTCCGTGCCCCCCACAACCGACATCCTCTCCCACATCTCCACCCTCCCCCTCCCCTCCCAACCCGAAGCGCACTCGACCCTCCGCGACATCGAAACCCGCTACATGCACCTCCAGCGCCCTCAACCCGGCCTCCAACCCCTCATGGACTACCTCGACTCCCGCTCCGTTCGCAAGGCCATCTGGACGCGGAACTGGGACCGCCCCGTGCAGTCTCTGCTTGAGCGGTTCTTGCAGGGACGGGATTTCGTCGTCGTCACGAGGGAGTGGGGCGGCGAGCCCAAGCCGGGGCCTGCGGGGATGTTTTCTATCGCGGAGGGTTGGGGTTTGAGGAAGGAAGGGGAGGGGAAGGTTGATGCTACGGGGTTGATCATGGTTGGAGATTCGATGGATGATATGCTTGGCGGGAGGAATGCGGGAGCTGCTACCGTGCTGCTCTTGAATGAGCATAATGCCGATGTGGTGGGGAGTGGCATGGTGGACTTGGTTATTGAGCAGTTGGATGAGTTGATTCGGGTTTTGGAGGAGGGTTTCGTGGGGGTTGGAGAGGGAGTAGAGGCTGGCGCTGAGGCTGATGCCGCTTGAAGAGTAGATGACAATTATGACGACGATGATATGATATGATTATGGAGGGCAGGGATAGGATCGAAGTTAGACGGGGCGGGTTTCAAGGGATGGATTGCATAGCATCGCAGAAAGCACACGCATTATCAGCCAGCCAGCCGGCCGGCCAGCGCTCCGGAAAGGGCAAGAATTAGACCAAATTATTTGGATGCACTTCTCAAGCAGAGATCCCTCAGTCAAACTCGTTGTAAACTGAGCCGTTGATACACGCAAGCTCACAAGAAACGATGATACGAACTACTTTCCCCACGCCAACTCATTGACGACAATGTATAATGCTTGCTTCGTATGTAAAAGTCGATTTTTGTTTTCTCATGACATGAACTCCCTGTATACCGGGAAACGGGGAAAAAGGAGAAAGAAAAAGAAAAGGAGAAGAAGAGAAGAAAAAAACTAGAAAAGTCCCACGGCTCCGCCCAGCCGTCTAAACAGGTGATCAGATAAGCCTATCTGCCAAGTCTTCCGTCCTCCCCTTATTTTGTCACATTCATTCGCTGCTCTTCTCGCTTCCTTACGTTCCTTTCCGACTCAACTCACTTCTGTTCAGTCTTTCCCATATCAGTTCTGTTTCTTCCCTCCTCCCACGCCTGAGTTAGCCGCCTCTCCCGACTGGTCCTTTTTCTTCGACCGCGCCTTAGAACGGGACGGCGAGGACAGAACATGGTCCTTCCAGAGATCCAGGCCGCGGGCAGCCCATGCATTGATATCGTCGTCCGCACGCTAGTTGGACGGATATCCGTAGTTGTAGCTGCCGTTGGGAGGCATGCCGAACCTCGCTTGCCTGCGGCTCTCGCCCCTGCCATCGTCCGGCGTACCGTTCCGAGGCGGCACTCCGGGTAGTGGACCGGTAGGAGCCACGCTCCGGCCGGGGAGGTTGAAATTACCCACTCCCGCACTCATGGGATGTACGGCAGTGTTCGGTGTGCGGGCATAGTTGTGGAAAGCAGGATGGTCGTAGTGGTCTCGCGGTGAGATGATGCCAGCGCCGGCAATGGGGATCTCTCCCGACGTCGGGGTCTCGAGAGGGTTGATCGATAGGCCTTCGATGTGTGGTAGTTGTATTTGTTGTTGTTGTTGCTGCTGCTGTTGCTGCTGCTGCTGTTGGTGGTGGAAGAAGGTGGGGGAATCGGTCGAGCGCAAAAGTTCCTGTGTGGCGGGAGAGAGCTGTGGCGCAAGGTGCGACTTGCGGTTGTCCTTCTCCAGGAGGCCTACCGCCCACTCTCTAAGGTCGACGGGGGTCCTCTTGGCGGCCTGGACGAAAGGATCCTTGTCCTATTTTGGGGGTCAGTCTTTACGGTCAAGGGGAATGGAAGTCTGGGTAGGCAGGGGGGAGATGTAGGGAAGGGGAGTCTCTTACGAAAAGCTCCTGAGGAGTTGGCCTCTCCTCGGGCTTCTTGGATAGACACCTCTGAATCATCTCTTCAAGGATGGGTGGGAAGGCGTCGCTCTTAGGAAGTCTGGGGGCGGGTTCGTGGACAATCTGCTGGAGGAGGTCGAGGATACCAGCGGGCGCGCAGTCGGCATCTTCGAGTTCGGCATTCGAGCTGAAGGGGAACTTGCCAATAGCAAGCTCCATGATGGAAAGGCCGAAACTCCAAACGTCCGACTTGACGGTGTACTTTTCTCCCTGGATTCGCTCCGGCGCCATGTACGTAGATGTGCCCACAAAGGTGTCAGCGATAGAGTTAATAAGCTCGCCCGATACACCAAAGTCGCACAGCTTGATGCCGCCCCTCGAGTTGACAAGAATGTTAGAAGGCTTGATGTCTCGGTGCATGATGTGGTGCTTCGTATAAAGGTACGTCAGACCGCCAAGGGTGGCCTCGGCAATCTTTCCTAGGACATCGACTCGAATGGGGCCGAACGTTTTGGATATCTTATCGAGAGATCTAGCAATGGGAGAAAAGAGGACAGTTAGCAATGCGCTCTATACCGTGGAAAGGAGCTCGCGATCTAGAGGAGGAAGCGCTACACATACCCGACGTCCATGTATTCCATGCACATGATCACGTCATTGTTGTCGTTTAGGAAGGCACCGTAGAAAGTGACGATGTAATCGGAATGACAACCGTGCATAATCTGAAGTTCGCGCACAATTCGCTTGCGCATCTCCTTGTTGGCCTCGACATGGATGACCTGGTTCGGGGAAGTAGATGTCAGCGACCATGCTCGTCGGGTTAGAGGGGCGAAGGGTATTAGACATGGAGAAGAGAAAGAAAGAAAGAAAGAGAGAGAGAATGGGCGATGTGTGAATACTCTCAAACACCGGGGTAAGGTGCACGAGATGGAGTCTGAGCTTTGGGGACGTACCTTGCGAGCCATCACCGTGCCAGTGGTGAGATGCTTAACTTTGCTGACCGTTCCACCATTTCCAGACCCGAGCTCCTTAAGAATATCGAGGTCTTCGGGTTTCAGGTCGAGCTTGTATTCGATTCCGATCTCGAGTTGCTGGCTCTCTTCGTTTTTGGACTCTGCGGGGCGGGGAGGCTTCGCGGCGGCGGGGGTCAAGGCAAGTCCCTTGTGATTTTTGCGCTTCATAGAGCGAGGAGCAAATGGGTCTGCCATGATGGGCGGGAGAGATGGGGTTAGCGAGCGCTGGCTACAGCACTCGCGGGAGAGGATGGGACGTCGGCGGGGTGGTGCGGAAGGGAGGAGAGAATTGCTCGTCGACAGAGATCGAGGCGTGAGGTCGTCCGGTAATGTTCCGCACCTAGGAGGAAGGACTTCAGTACCGACAATAAAGGATCAATGATAAACGCTGCTCCTGGGGATTTTCTGTGAACCAAGGCTATCCTAGAAATGGCGTCGTGGAAACGCTGTTCTGCATCCCAACCAGCGGTGGTCGCTAGTTGCTGGTCGATCGTCGCTCGATCAACGGAGGGAGGCACGATTGAGGGGTCGGGCGTCTCCGGGAATTCGAAGGAAAAAACGACTCGTGGAGGCGAAGGTGCTAGCTAGCTGAAGGAAATGGAATTTTTCATCAACTAGGCAGTCGAGAAGAACAGGTGAAGTTAAAATAGGATTTCGTCGGCCGTTCGGGGGAGGGAAGGGGTTTCGATGAAGTTTGAAAGTCCAAGCCCAGAACCGTGTGAACCGTGTGAAAGTGAAGGAGGGGGTCTGGTCTTCGCTCTTTCGTCTGGTCTGGTCGAGTTTGGTTTGGTCTGGTACCACGATGATGGTGGGGGAGGGGTGGAGTACCAGGATTTCGGAGGTGGCGGACAGGGTGTTGGAGAGATTGCTGGCTTGGGTATGGAACTCTGAGAATGTGTCTTGTGTGCTTGAGCCCGTCTTTGAGCAACTCCCAGCGTACCTTTGTAGATGCAGAGACAAAGACTACCTATCTTGTCGGTCGAGACGGGAAGAGGAGAGTAGGGAGAGTATTCGAGTCGACTTGAAACAATTCGTCGGACTGAGGAATTGGATAGTACTTCGCGCAAGGTGAAAGGGGGCGGCGGCCCACCAGAGTCTCGCAATGGAAAGCGGTATTGGAGGGTCGATCCAGACGGGTCGTAGCGGGAGGCGGCGCTCGTTTTAGCCCAGGCGAGGCGTTGGTCCTCCGTAGAGGCTAACTGCGAACTAGTCTCGACGGCAATAATTAGTTTCACAGTGGCAGCACTAGGATAGATCGTGTGGTTCGGCTTGGCTTTTGAGTCTAGCCTGGAGAAGGTCCTGGCAGTTGGATGAAATCGATTCGAAGTTCTCCCTTTGTCTGTGGGCTGTTTGACTTGATGTAACCCAGCTGCAGCAGGGAGCCGATAAGGAACAGACAGGAGCAAGGGGATGCGAGACTGGATGGGCCTTGGTGGAACATTGAGGCGGTGTTCATTATTAGTGATGCAGCGCAGCGTAGCTTGAAGAGGAAACGAATTGGTATCCAGAAGTGATGACTTTGGAATCTGCTAGTTTATTTGCCACCCACAAGGTTATTGAGAGGATGAAGTAATTAATTGCAAGGTAACAACAAGTGATTTCGTGATAGTTATGCTGCTTTAGGAGGTTGGAATGAGGAAGTTGCACTTTCCAAGAATTGGATGAAGTGCACTTTCCTTTTAGATGGTGGATGACTTTGTGTTAGGCCTGGTGTCCATCATACCTTCCTCACTGCACTTGTATCTCTCCTAGCAGAAGTGCAATGAGGAAAGTGCAATGTTAGCTTGTCCTTGTCACATACAAAGTCCAAGAATTAATCCACTGTTAAGACTGTTAATGCTGTCAGGCGAACCCATTGGCAATTGACATTGAATAGCCAGGCTATGGTAGGTGGGTGCCTGACAGGAGTTGCAGTTTGGAGTGGCAGCCCAGACACCTCAGATAGACAGACAGCCAAGCAGAGGGGCCACTGTCGAGTTCCGGACAGGGCCAGACCGCTACTCACCGAGTCGTACTATCACTTGATAAGTTAATTGGGTTTGCCTTCGATCAGCACATTGGGCGTACTTGAAAGTGCAACCTCCTGCATCCTTTGACTTAGGTTGCACATCTTCCCGAGCCGGCCGGTGAAGCCCCATGAGGAAAATGTACTGTGGGAGCAGAGGAGGCTGTGGAAGCTGAAAGCTCCTCGTAAACGAACGGAGCACTTGTGCCATGAGATGTCCACGGGGAGCTGGTGAAAATGTGTGGGCTTAGGGTGGCACTACTGTAGCTACTCGCCCGTTTCCTGGCTTTACCACGAGCCACGAGACCTGCAAAGGCATCAAACGCGATCCCAACTAAAAACCACAACGAGAACATGCACAGTTTCGATTGTGCAAACCACTCGAAGTGACCCAAGTCAGTATTAAGACGGTCCGTGGATCACACCGCACCACACTGCTTGGTACACTACACTACACTACACTACACTACGAAGTACACTTCTTGCCCATTCTGCTTCGGCGCTAGCATCGTCCCCGAATTCAAGGAGGGGTTGAAATCAAAATTAGTTGACATTTTGAAACCTGGGGCTGTCAGGGATGGCAAGGATCCCCAGCATGGCGGGGTACGACAGTGGTCTTTACCCCAGAGAGAGAGGGGCTCTCCCTAGCCGTCCCCGCGTGCCCTGCCAGAAGATCGTGATGGGGCTTTAGACGACAAGCACTGAATCAGCGTCTTACTGTTAGTTCAGTTCGTTATGCTATAAAGTGGAAATGCGGAACGTCTTGGGCATCCGAATGCAAAGCCCCGAGTCATCCACGCCTTGCATCTTACGCGACCCGGCATGTGGATGATGGCATATACCTGCATCACGATCAAAGAAGCAGTACTTTCAGGAATGAGAATGACGGCACGCTTCCTCGACGATCGCCACCAGGAAGCACAACTCTAGCATTTCCTAAACAGAATGTGCATTGCTCCAGCCCAACGCTGGCTCAGGTTTAAGCTCTTGGCCCTAGGTCTAGCCTCTATTGGTTCATTCTTTGACGAAGAGAAAGAGCAGCTTTGGGGGAAAGATCAGAGATGCGAAAGGACTCATCCGCCGCCTGGAAGGTTTCGCCTGGTTGCCGTTCTATTTTTAGAGCGAGTCCCGAGCTTCAACTAAAGGAAGCCTTGGACATCAAGATCGCCACCCAGATACCACATGCATTATCACCAAGACCTACAGGCTACTGGAGTGTATAAGTAGGCTCCCGCAGAACGTTCATTTCACATCATTTTAGTGGCAGTTACACCAGGACGAAGTGCAGACGGTGACTGATGACGCAAATGTGCAGGTTGCGTCTAGTAGACGGCAAAAGCACGCAAACTGCTGCTGGCGCTCCTTGCTAAGCTATCGTTGTCTTGGAGGGTGGGTAGCCCTGCTGCACCGGACCGGACGGATGCGGTGCGGAACGCGGATATACCACGCTAGACAGGCAGGAAGCTCGAGAAGTTGCAGGACGAGGGGCATCGCTGGTGCTGGACGAGCGATGCTGAGGTATTATTGAACGCAGCAGAGGATTGGTAGCAAGACTGTGCGGTCAAACTTGGAATGGTCCAGCAAGGGCAAAGTACGCAGGTACGAAGGTACAAAATACGAAGTACAAACTCGGCACTTATCACCACGTGATTATTACCCCACACATTTCGATAACCCACTAAGCCATTTGATCCCATAGTTGCATAATATGCGGCTGGATCTTTTGGGAAGCTGCTTCTAAGCACCACCATCCCACGACATCATCCATCCCGCTGCCGGTTGTGTAGGCAGCACTTTAAGCTCTCCGAATCGTTCTCCCGAGCTTCTGCAGCTCTACCTTATTTCCGTGGAGCTGGAGTCTCCGCCCTTCCCGCTCCCGTCCCATTCCCGTTGAACGTTTGCTTCAATCCTGGCCCTCGAATGAGCTCTATAATGCGATTTTTCACTCTCGATCTAGCTTGATGGAATCATGTATAATTTTTGCGCCGCATCGCCATCCGCCACTCTGAAGCTGCAAGCATTCCCTGTGTGATGCTAGTTTCCGAACACCCACCCCCGCATCCTCCCCGTTGCTTCGTTGAACTCGATTCGGGATGACTTCCGACACACCCGCTTCCTCGGGCCAGTGGGTGCCGCGTCGGCCCTCGAGGAGAAATGTATGCCCGCACCTTCCATGCAAACACCCTCGAGACAATGCCATTGAATGCACGGTCGACTAACATGGACATTGTCCAATCTAGAGGCTTCAAACGGGCACCTTTATTATACCTAGCACCGGCCAACGAGCCCGACGACACCTTTCCCTCCGCGGATCCCACGCGAGCAACGAGCACTCACCCACGAATTCCTTCCGCTCTGTCTTCACCCGTGGCCATACCCCCATACGAGAGCGCATCGGAGCGCTCATCCATAACCTTGTTGCCCTGGCCTCGCTCATCTGGGCCTGGCTCCAGTCTCCCAATGGCAAAGCCGTGCTGAAATGCTCAATCGCCTACGTGCTCGGAACCACGGCCACGTTCTGGGACCCTCTCGCCGACTTCCTCGGTCGCCTCGATGGTAAGCACATCGTTGCCACCATTACCGTCTACTTCCACCCTGCCCGGACCGTCGGATCCATGCTCGAGGCCATCTTGATCTCCATCGCCGCCGTCCTCTTTGCCCAGACGGTTTCTCTGCTCGCCATGGCTACCTCGCTCGTCCTTTCGACAAAGTTAGGAATGGTCGCCCTTGCTCGGTTTGTAGTTCTTGTAGTCTTTGTTGGCGGCGGTCTCGGCTTTGCCGGTTGGGTCAAGCAAAAATTTAGCAAGCCGCTCGTCAACGTCGCTTGTACTCTGGCCTCCATCGCCATCATAACCTCTATTACAAAGGAAGAGGTCGTCTACGGTGGTCGCTTCTCGACAGCCAAGAACGAGCAGGTCCTTAAGATGCTTTTGCTCGGCATCACCATTACGTCCAGCGTCAACATGCTCATTTGGCGATCCTCTGCCCGCAAGGCCCTCCGGAATGCTATGTCTACGGCCGTCGTCAGTCTCGGCGACCTGCTAGCTATGATTACTCGAGGCTTCCTGACGGGGTCGGAGGACGAGGTGAACTCGGCCGCCTTCGCCAGCACTCTGGAGCAATATAGTTCTGCCGATAAGACGCTCCACCAAGCACTACGGGAATCCAAGTTCGAGTACTACTTCCTCGGCCGCGAAAAACAATATGTCGCAGCCAAGGCCATTGTCGCCAGCGTCGAGAAGCTTTCCCAAGCCGTTGGTGGCCTGCGGTCCGCCTGCGATGCCCAGTTTGTGCTCCTCAAGGAGACGCCTCCGGGCCAGGAACAGCCACCGCCCATGTCGCCGAACACTAGCTTCACCCGACGACCGAGCCTGAACCGCTCTGTTTCGAGCTTTCTCCGCCAGACCCGCGAACGAGTAGCCGCGCTAGACTCGATTTCGGAGTCCGTCGAACTAGACCGAGAGCCTATCCTGTCTCCGGACCTCGACGTCTCCGAATCAGGAATTTTGCCTTCCGTGTGCCGCTTGCCGTCGGAGATCTTCGAGGTGTTCATCCTTACGCTAGGACCATCTATGAAATCATTCGCGTACACCCTCTCCGAAATTCTCCGCCAACCGCCCTTCGCTTCAGCCGCACAAGGGTTCGAGATCATCGTCAACGAAAACTTCAAGACGAGTCTCGCCGAAGCCCTGGCGCTCTACGAGCAGGCTCGCGCCAGCGCTCTTCAAGATCTCTACGATAACATCGAGCTCGAGAAGTCCAGGTCGGAGGACGTTCAGGCCGACATTGAAGAGGTGGCTGCGGCCTGCAGTCATTTCAGCTACAGTCTCCAGACCGTTGCGCACGAGATTACCGCTTACCTCGACGCCATTGACGATTTCAAATTCATTGTTGATTCCAATTTCCGCAGCTGGGAGTGGCTGCAGTTCTGGAGGTACCTCTGGAAGCCCCGCAAGTCGGGCCTCGCTGCTGCGGAGGATGTCGAAGCAGACACTTTGCTGCCCCCATCTCAGCGGAGGGTGAGGCGGATCAGGAAGTCCGCTGTTCCGCAAGGCATTCCCGATGAGATGCTTATGCGGAGGGATAACTACAATTGGGATGCAGCGCAGAACACGAGCGAGTTGGCGAGGAAGGTTGCGAAGAAGTTTATGGGGTTGTTGCGATGGCTGACCAAGGATGACAGTATGTTTTTTTTTTTTTTTTACTCGTTATATTTGTAGATATCAAGCTAACACGTGTGATAATAGTTCTCTTCGGAATCAAAGTAGGGATCGGAGCCATCGCCTGGGCCGCTTTCGCCTTCATTCCGACCACTCGCCCAACCTACAAGCAATGGCGAGGTGAATGGGGTCTCCTCACCTACATGATCGTCATCGCAACCACAGTCGGCGCCAGCAACACAACAAGCCTCGCCCGCTTCCGCGGCACCGTCATCGGCGCCATCTGCGCCCTCACAGGCTGGCTCATCAGCGACGGCGATGCCTACCTCCTCGCCTTCTTCTGCTGGATCATGTCCCTGTACAATTTCTACATCGTCTTCGAGACCCAGAGCGGTCAGCTCGCGCGCATGACGCTGCTGACGTGGAACGTGTCGGTGCTCTACGCCTTCAGCCTTGCGCGCGAGCTCTACGACGACGACCAGGACGACCTCGACGAGGACTCAAGGCCTCTCATCTTCGAGATTTGCTTCCACCGCTTCGTCGCTGTGACGCTGGGTATTGTGTGGGGGCTCGTCGTGTGTAGGATCATTTGGCCGCTGTCGGGGAGGAAGAAGTTTAGGGAGGGCGTGTCGGTGCTGTATCTACAGTTCGGGCTCATTTGGAAGAGAGGTCCGTTGGCCGTGTTGCTGAGGCAAAATAATTCGACCGGCTATCTAAGAGCTGGTGAAGAAGCCGCTCTCCGACGATACGGCAAGACCAACCTCTCCTTGCTGTTACACCCTTTTTTCTTTCCCATTTACTAACTTTTGGTAGCCCAAAAACTCGAAACTCTCCGCACAGCCGCCCAATCTGAATTCTCCCTCCGCGGACCCTTCCCCAAAGAAGCCTACGCCCGCATCATGCAATCCACCAACCGCATCCTCGACGGCTTCCACGCCATGAGCCTCGCCACCATGCGCCGCGCGCACCTCAGCCCTGGCGAGCGCGCCCTCCTTGAGTTCACGGCCCCCGAGCGCGCCCTCCTCTGCGATCGCATCTGCCTCGTGTGCCAGGTCGTAGCCAGCTCCATCATGCTCGAGTATCCCCTGACGGATACTATTCCCAACATCACCGGCGTTAAGGACAGGTTGCTGGGGAAGATCCACCAGATTAGGAAGCAGCAGGCTGAGATGGTCGAGAGGGAGCTGGAGCAGAGGAACGCCCTGTCGCGCAGTATTGACGGTGAAGCACCACCGCGTCACAAGGAGGAAGAAGAGCTTGAGGAAGAAGACATCACCGCTAGCCCCATCAGTCCCACGAGCCGATCCCCCGTCCGCCAGCGCAGACGCATCCCCTCCCCTTACGCCGAGCGGAGCCAAAGTCGCGGCCGTCGCCCCGGACCACCACCGCCGCCTCCCACGGGAGGGATTTCTTCTTCGGTGCAGACGACGGGGCTCGATTCCGCGTTGACGGAGGGGGGACTCGTCGTCGTCAAGGAGAGGGATTATGCGCTGCTGTATATTTATACGCTGCTTACTGCGCAGGTGGCGGATGAGCTGGGAAAGGTGTTGAAAGAGATTGAGGAGTTGTTTGGGGTTCTTAGCGAGGAGGCTCTGCTTTTGCAGTGAAAACGGGGGAAAGGGAGGGAAGCACGGGTGGTTAGCGTCTTTAGCCCTTTTCCCTTTGCCACCCTTTCACCCCTTTTTTTTGGTTAATTTATATACACACATATATAGGAGATGGGAACACGGCGAGTTGGGTATATTTGTTATCAAAATCTAGGTACAGCAGCATTTGAAAGATTTTAGCATACTGGGTGTAAATATGGGCTGGGCTGTCTTGATTTTATGGATTTGGATCACTTGGGATTTGGGCTGGCCAGAACATTTCTCACATACAACTGGGAATAATATTAATGTTGCCTCAACAGTCCTTTTTGTTTCCACAACTGTCTCCGACGGGACTTGGAAGAACGGATGCTCATACTGAGGAGCGAGTCTTGATTCCATTCAGAGTGTCCGAGATTCCGAGATAGGAATCAAGACAAGTTCACAATTTGATGTCGAGTATTCCAATGTTGCTACAAGATTGGATTCAGACGTCAACAGCAATGAACTCATCACATCAAAGTCCATGAGAAGATTAAGGAGTAGGTGCAATATGCTCAAAAAAGACCCATTCTCACGAACAGGGAATCAATTAAAAAAAGACAGAGATGAAGACCAAACAAGATGACCTTCGTCTCCACCTACATCATCATTACTCAAGAAACCTAAAGCCGACTTATATTCCCATTATCTCCACATCTATAACCCCGAATATCCAGCAAATGTACGCTCAGAACAAAAACAACCAAACCATTTTTAACGGGAGGAAGAACACAGCAGAAAGGAAAAGTCATTTCTTTTCCGCTTAGAGAGCAAAGAGGCCGAGGACGACGGCAAGCCCGATGCTAAAGCTGGCCTTGAAGCCACCGCTGACGATGGCGGGGGTGTTGCAGTTGGGGCCGGTGCAGCCGGGGGTCGTGGTGCTGTTGGTCGAGGGCGAGCTGGGGTTCTGGCCGCTGGTGCCGTTGTTGCCCGGGGGGCTGCCGATGGGGCTGGCGCTCTCGTTGCCGTTGTTGCCGGGGTTCTGGCTTCCATTGCCGTTATTGCCGTTGCTGCCAGGGTTCTGGCTGCCGCTGCCATTGTCGCTGCCAGGATTCTGGTTTTCATTGCCGCTGTTGCCATTGTTGCCGTTGTTGTTGCCGCCATTGTTTCCACCGTTGTTACCCGTGTTGGAACCAGCGGGGGTCGAGGGCTGAGGAGACACCTGAGAAGTACCATAGCTCTGGTAATACGTGGTATCAACAACCTCAGTAGTAACAGCACCGACGGGGCAGTTCGTCACGGTAGGAGCACAAGAGGTAATCGTGCGAACGGTAGTAACGCGCGTCGTGATCGTGGTTCCCCTACCCCGACGGCTGGAAGTCTGGAGAGTAGTCGCAGGGTGTTCTCCTTCGGTAACAGGGCACACGGTCGTGTAAGCAGGAACTGTAAGAGTGACGACGGCGCCGACGGGGCAGTTCGTGACGGTGGGTGCGCAGGAGGTGATGGTCGAGACGGTGGTGGTGTAGACGGTAGAGGTAACGAAGCCAGAGGTGGGGGCGACCGAGTCGGTTTGGGTGGCATCAGTGGTTGCGGGGGCGCTTCCGCTGCCGGTGGCGGAGACCGAGTCAGAGGCAGTAAAAGTCGATTCAGAATCGGAAGCCGAAGCCGAGGCCGAGGCCGAAACATCGTCAGTAGGAACAGAGTCAGTAGCAGAAGGAACCTCAGTCGAATCCGGGTAGCCACCAGTCTCGGAAGCGCTGGCGTCATCGGTGGTGGCAGGGCTATCGCTGGAAGCAGCTTCAGTAGAGCTAGACTCGGCAGAGTCCGAAGCGGTGCTGGTGGCAGAATCGGCGGCGCTAGTGCTGGAAACGTCCGCACCGCTGCTCACGGCCGAGCTAGACTCGGAAGCCGAAGCTGAAGGGGAGCTGGTCTCGGAAGCGCTGGTCTCGATGACAGAGGTAGAGCTGGAGCTCGAGGAGGATTCGGAGGTGGTAGAGGCCGAGGTAGAAGTGGAAGTAGTCGAGCTAGAGCTGGAGCTGGAGGTAGAAGTAGAAGAGCTCGAGCTGCTGCTGCTAGTTACGGGAGTCTCCTTGAAGACCCGAATGTCCTTAATCTTAAAGCCAGAGTTCGCGAAATCACCAGGCTTAGCGTTGACATAGCCAATGCAAGTGTCGTAGCCCGTCTTGACGTTGCACTGAGACTCTGTCTTCCAGAACTGGTCCTCGCCGGCAGGCTCACCGCAAAAGTTAATGTTGAAGACGAGCTTCTGGCGAGCAAAGTGAGAGTCGATGTTGCAGAGGTTGTTCCTGGCCATCAAGGCGGGCTTGCCCCAGCTGGAGGTGTCGGGGCTCGCGGCGCCAATGTTGGCGGGGACGGAGGAGCCCGTGAAGGAGAAGATCTTGAGGTACTCCGAGGTCCACTCGATGGCGTAGACGCCAGCGTTCGAAGCGCTGCCGCGGGGACCGCTCTGATCCTGCACGGTACAGCCTTGGTTGAGCCACTGCGTGGGAGGGTTCTGGTAGAAGTTGTCGCAGTTGTCGGTGAGGACAGACCCTCGCTGATCGGCGGGATCGAGAACGCAGGTTCCGTTGGCGGAAGCCTGGTTTGTGTGGAGGGCAGCCCTGTTGAAAGAATAGTCGTGCCAGTTCTCCATGATGTCCAACTCACCGACCGTGGGCCACGGGTCACCATAAGTCCAGCTGGGTAAGGGATGTGTAAGTGGAGAAGCTCAGAGAGGGGGGAGAGTGAGAGTCAGAGGATTAAAAAGGTATTTGTCACTTACAAGGCGGGCCAGGCACCACAAGTGGGGACGGGGACGTGGGAGAAACGAGCAATGATGAGGCCGTGATCGTACTTGTTCTTCGACTCGAGCCTAACACTGCTGCGTCCGGCAGCGTTGCTGGGGAGGACAGTGTTGGATTCGGGTCGGATGAAGGCATCGTCGCCGTCGAAACCGATCATGCCGAGGGCAGTGGCATCGGCTCGGTTCCTGTACTGGACATGACCGTGGTTGAGGTCGGGGCTGACGGTGTAGAAGTCGAACTTATCGAAGAAGTTCGTCTTGTCATACGTCTCGCTCAGGGTCCAGGTGGCGGCCTGGGCAGTGCTGGCGAGGGCCAAGGCGGCACCGAGGGATCGAAGAGAAGGAGTCATGCTTGAAAGTAAATACAGACACAGAGAGTGTATGAAAGGAGCGTCGAGATATGTTAGTTGTTAACGAACGTGGGTGACGTTAGCACACGTCAACTGGACGAGCCTGAAAACAAGGACTCTGATCGATAGGGCTGAAGATGAATCTTGGCAACTGAGCAGCTGAGAGGGAAGGTAAAGGATTAGTCCCATGGAAGGGTGGGATACTCCCTTTTAAACTAAGTGCGCATGAT
Organism: Scedosporium dehoogii; assembly: GCA_002812735.1. Taxonomy (NCBI): domain Eukaryota; kingdom Fungi; phylum Ascomycota; class Sordariomycetes; order Microascales; family Microascaceae; genus Scedosporium; species Scedosporium dehoogii. The sequence goes on from PGIR01000141.1 coordinate 102,475, forward strand.
GATGGCAGGAGGAGAAGGCACGGAGAAGACAGGGGAAGGGTAGTATCCGCACCCAATACGATCCTCTGGGAATGTGGGCTTGCCTAACTTAGGAGGCAATAGTACGAGGTACACAGAACATCATATTGCGTGGCCAGCCTGGCCGTATCGGACGCTGCTCTATGAGTCGACCATATCTAGAGCCCGGAGACAGAAATGGACCGGATGGTGTTATCACAGTGAGCCCTCGAGTCGTGTCAACGAGGTAGAGGCATCCAGTGACCTATGGAGGAGTTCTCGATGCATTGGCATAACGGACCATTCGCAGCAATTCTCTGTCTTGTCCTTCGATTGAGGATTACTTCGTCCTCTCGTATTAGTGTAGTGTATCCCCAGAATGGGTTGTCAGTGAGAGGCGCTCCGACCATGTGGGACAGTCCAAGGGCAAGGGAGAGCCGGGTCCCGATCCGGGATGGTTATTTCGAACCAGCTCCCTTTTCGGGCCACACCATTGTTAGATCGACCCTTGCAGGCTACGGGTACATTGGAGCAATGGTGACCCCAGAAAAAGACGTGCCTCCATTGGCTCCAAGGTACGAAGGGGGAAAGGATGCGAGAGCTCCATCGGATCAGAATGCCGAAAGCGCATGCACTAAACAATACTATTAGCAAGAGTTCCCTTTGCGAGGAGGAAATACGTAGGCCAAGTGCAAGATTTGGGCATCCAGGGCGATACATTGGTATTACTGGCGAAGGCGTCAGCCTTTCAGAACAGTCTCAACAACAACAGAAAGAGAGCCTGTAGGGGTTCATGGCTGGCGCCTCAGGGGGCCTTACCCCAGAGCAACCCGGCCCACGGTAGCTCCTCCTGCTCCTATTTTCGTCTCCTTTCAGAGGAATTGGCAGGAAAGCGAAGATTTTGACACCAACCAACGCCACGCGTCCAGAGGCTCATTCCAGAATAGCGAGACATAGACATGGTCCAACCGACTCTCGCTGGTCAAGTGGATCTCGTTGGTCTCCCACTGCCACTGGACCCGGTCAGCATGAACCAATGCAATGCAAAAAAAAGGGGGCGCAAAGTTTGGACGAACTGAACTGGTTGGCGGTGCGTGTTGGCATGAGGTGCCTGGAACGAGGGGAGCCACTGAGAACCCACTCACATTGATGCGGGTGGAGAATATTGAAGTCCGCCCCATCCGATGTGGGCGCTTGCAAGTTGCATCAATCCAACCTCGTTCAAAGTCGTACAAGTCTATCAGCGAACCACGGCAGTGACGGCACGGTGGACAACTCGGACCTGACTTATGCAAGGTACGAAGAGGTAGTGAGCCAGCTCAAACAGCACAACACCTCACAGCACAGCCTGGCATCGCGCACAACATAGCACACGCGGTCACTGTTCCCTTCGGCTGGCCTACTCCGCTCTCGAGGAGATGAAATGAGGCAAAAGAACGAAGAAGGCGGGAATGGTCTGTTGGTAATTTTGTGGTAATTTCATTCACATGCAAGAGAAGGGCGCAGTTTCCCTCCTCGAGGATCCTGTTGACTCGTCCAGGCAGGTGCCACCAATCCCATCCTACCACACTAGTGACAACGGCAACGGCAGCAAGACAACAACGGTTTGAATCATTAAACGGTACATCGGTAACTGTGGATTTCGCTCCGTTGCACATTCAGGTACAAAATATGGAATCAATTCTGCACTTGAAGGACGACAATAACGGCTCGTTGCCTCCAAAGCCGTTTTGGTCTGCTGCTTGATTACGCCGCACATGTACGAAGTACCCCCCAGACTCTTTAGACCACGTCCTGCGAGTATCCTGAACTTTGACGCCGAAAATATCTCAAATGCAATCTCGTTTATTACTTCGTAAAAGTAGGCTCGCAAACTGATCAGAAAAGAAAGGCAGTGGATTCTGTGGAATGAGATGGATGGCACGCTTCAATTTTCACTGGTCCCTCTGCAGAAGACACCCAAACTATCGAATTATCGGTCCATCAATTCAGCCAGGGGGCAGGGGTTCTGAAAGTCCTAGGTACATTCTAGCCGAGTATGATTAAGTACAACTGCACGGCGTATCGCGGTTGAAGCGGGGAAAGCGTGCAATGAGGACTTGGATCCTGAAATGTGTTAGGTGTCTAGTACGTACTTTATTCCCAACCAAATGCAAGCAAGAATCTCTCGATCGATTTGTCAGTTTGTTGTCGTACAAAGCAAGACGGAGGTATTATTAATATAACCATAACAAACTTATGAAGTACGAAGTTGGAAAGTACTTTGCATGAAGGAGAAGAAGATGGAGGGAAGATGTGGAACATCGAAGTCATGAGATGATATCTCCAAAGTAGGGCTTTTTGTGCTCCTCGTATTCAATCGATGTCAACAAGAGCCTCAATCAACTGCAGTTCGTGCTGTATCATCATCGATTGTCTATTGTCTGCCATCACCGCCGATCCGGCTGCTTTCCGACGCCCAGGCTCCAGACTTTCGTTGTCGCACAGCCTTGAAAAGATCGGCATCAAGGGAACCTCCCGCCCTGATCGGCACTGATAAGATCTCGCCCTACTTCACTTCAGACTTGAATTTAACACAGAGCCATATAATATTCAAAACTCAGTATGATAGGATCGAACTAGAGGACGGGGGGATTAAAAACAAAATAAAATATAAAACAAATACAAACATATGCATACACAACACTCCTCAAGAATACCTAAACAACGCAACGCTTTCTCGGAATTAGCACTTGCGTGAGGCAGAGACGATGGTGGAAAAGTCACGTGATCTCACTAATACAGACCTCTCCAGGCTCTCCCCCTCAGTATCAGGGTCCTCGGCTTGCACGTCTCGGCGAGGTTGTTATTTCCTGCTCATTGATATCTATTCGTCGTCGCGCCTGGAATACATCTAGAGATATCTCTCGATGCAGCTTCCAGATATGATCCACGCAGCCTGCGACGAGGGCCTGGGATGAGCAACTCAAGGATGGAAGCGGACATAGACAAGCATCGGGGTGCGATTCTTTTCGCGTCTGCTCATATCATCGGCGAGACTTCGATCTTGTTCTGGTCGATCCCCGCGCTCGCATCATATCGACTACGCTCTGGGAATACCAATGGGTCTCAAAACATGGATTGGAGGGGGGTCTGCGAAGTCTACTACGTACCGGGCTCGGCGATAATTTCACCATCGTGGACCTACATCGCGCCCTTATTATGTCTAGCCGCCTATTATGCGGTGCGTTTGGTGGGCTTTTATTTCTCCCAAGTGCGGCGCGTTGCTGTTTTGCCTGTGTGCAAAATTCACCAAACTGCGCGTCGTGTGCCCAACTACTTTTGCCAGGATGACAAGGATATCTGCCAAACAGCGTCGACTCTTGGGATTACCACTGCGTACTGTCCCCGGCTTATATTCCATGGAGCAGAAACGGGCCAAGCGCCCTCGATATCTCATCGCTGGGAAATAGGTCATTGAAACGTTGACCTAACTCAACATCCTCCGCGAAGCGTTAGTCGCGGTCCTAAGAAGGAGAAGTGAGAAGGAGGAAAATCGACGCTTCATGGCATCCACGGCATTCCCGTAGTGTGACGTGGATACTGCCAGTTTCCAACGTGGTGTCAGCTGCAAAGGGTGTCAAGTATGTCTGGAAGCTTCCAGTAGAGGCTACGAGGGCCGCGATCGAGTATTCTCGGAAAAGGGCTTCTTGGCCCACTTCGTACATTGCGCAGAAGCACAAGCCTTGTGGGTTGAGAGCGAGGATGGAACACGGCCTGTAAAGGAACCCGAGCTCACGTGCCGCTGCGGCTATTTTTCTGTGGTAGACGACGATGGGCTGTTAAGATGAGATGATATAGCACACGAAATTTGCCGATTGAAGCATCTCTATCAAATTTGCCCTTAACCTAGAAGCTCAATCGTATGCTAAGGAGTTGGCCGCTTGCCATGCATGCCGAAATCCGCTATCAGCTCGGCTCAGCCTCGCCAGCGGTGTTGCCAATAGGAAGGAACCTTGAAGGAAGTTTGAGCAGCCAAGGTCAGGTCAATGTTCGAGGTCCGAGTTGCCTCGACTTGTCTAGTGCTTCGCTATCCCGTGGTCACTTGGAGGTACGTTGGCGATCACAGTCTTTTGGAAGGACACTCTGATTGCACTTACCAGTGCTCCAACTCCGACTTGTGTTAGCCAGCCCCTCTATCCCGTTGCCTGTACAACGGACAGCGCACAACAGCTGCCCATAGGTAACACCAAGGGTGAAGATATGTTCGCGAGACCGCCTACCAACTGACTGTTTGATATCATCCACACATAGCTCAGAAATAATTATTTGTTTCCTGTCACCATCATGGAGCCTCCTCGCATCATTTCCATGGAGGTTGACACAGATGGCAGAGACGTCAACTACTTCCGGATCTTGGCCGGGACCAACGTCAAGTACATCACCATCCAAGCTGGCGCACTCGATGATGATTCACTTTTAGACATGCCGCTGGACTTCCAAAACATCCTACCTCCCTTGCCATATGACAAGGATGATTGGAACCAGACATACATTTCTCGCAACACAGCATCTGGAAAACTAGAATCAACACTCTCTCAAACCGAGCTACCGGGTGTGAAGACTCTCTGGCACTCGGAAACGGTCAACTTTCTGAATCTCGAGAGGACCAAACAACTCACCCTGCTCGCCCAAGAATCCATATGGAAGCAAGAAAAACACTCGACAGAGAACGGTTCTCAATCAGAGAGCCAGGCCAAGCGAACCGTCATTGCCAAGATGGCTCGATTTCACTGGGAAGTCCAGTACATCGAGGCCGAGACCCGAATCTACCAGCTCCTACAACCTTTGGACATCGGGCCCAAGTTCCTTGGCCACATACACGAGGCCGGTAGGGTGATGGGATTCTGGAGAAGGTCGACGGTCGACATGCTGGTTGGGAGGATCTCGGGGTGTGTCGAGCGGCGTTGCGGCGTCTTCACGATGTGGGGATCGCGCATGGGGATTACAATCGCTATAATTTCATCATTGGCCCGGACGAGAAGGTCACTCTCATCGATTTTGAGAAGGCCATAGTTAATGCGGACTTGGAAATGATGGAGAGAGAGATTGGGAGTTTGGAAGAGCAGTTACGGGAGGAGACTGGTCGGGGTGGACGTTTCATACTGGAGGAGAGTGATGTTGATTGATCTATCCACCAACCACAGGCACACACACCTGGCTTTGGATGAAGAAAGGAAAAAAAAAAAAAGAGAGAAAAAAATTGAAAGCAAAGGAGCGAAGAGGAAAGTCTAGGTCAGAAAAAAGAAAGGCAAAAAAAAAAATCAAGATGTTTTAGCATCTCCCATACCAGGAATCGAACCAGGGTCTATGCTGCGCTCATTAGATGAGAGAGCATTATGCTAACCACTACACCATATGGGATGGTGGATTGTTGAACAACCGCCTCCGGCTTAGCACCAAGGACGCTAGGACGGCTCCCCCACAAATCAGAGGGATGGTTAGGATTTCTA